>WEKX01008296.1:458-21812 GCA_013390025.1 Pitta sordida | reverse complement strand
GTGGTGTCCCCCAAGGGTCAGTGCTGGGTCCAGTCCTGTTTAACATCTTCATTGATGACATTGATGATGGGATTGAGTCCATCATGAGTAAATTTGCAGATGACACCAAGCTCGGAGTACATGTTGATCTGCTTGAGGGTAAGAAGACCCTGCAGAGGGACCTGGACTGACTGGAGAGATGGGCAGACTCCAGTAGGATGAAATCTAGTAAGTCTAAACGTCGGGTTCTGCATTTTGGTTATAATAACCCCAAGCAGAACTATAGGCTGGGGATGGAGTGCTTAGAGAGGGGTCAGGCAGAAAGGGGCTTGGGGGTATTAGTTGACAGCAGACTCAACATGAGCCAGCAGTGTGCCCAGGCAGCCAAAAGGGCCAACGGCATCCTGGCCTGCATCAAGAATGCTATGGCCAGTCGGTCAAGGGAGGTTATCCTTCCCCTGTACTCGGAACTGTTTAGACCACACCTCTAGTATTGTATCCAGTTCTGGGTCCCTCAGTTTAAGATGTCAAGGTGCTGAAATAAGTCCAGAGAAGGGCAACTAAGATGGTAAAGTGGCTGGAAGATAAGCCTTGTGAGGAAAGGCTGAAGGAGCTGAGCCTGTTAAGCCTAGAAAAGAGGAGTCTCCGGGGTGACCTTATCATTGTCTATAACTATCTGAAAGGAGGTTGTAGGCAGGTGAGAGTCGTTCCTTTCTCCCTGGCCACTGGAGACAGGATGAGAGGTCATAGTCTTAAGCTTCAACAGGGGAAGTTTAGACTTGATATTAGGAAAAGGTTTTTCACCGAAAGAGCCATCCGGATTTGGAATGAGTTGCCCACAACGGTGGTTGAGTTGCCATCCTTGGAGGTGTTCAAGGGTAGGATGAACGAGGTGCTGAATGATATGATCTAGATATTAGATGTTAGGTTTAGTTGGACTAGATGATCTTCAAGGTCTTTTTCAACCTTATCAATACTGTGATACTGTTGTGAATCAACCCCTGTATGTATCATTCACTTAGGAGCTGGACTCGATGATCCTTGTGGGTCCCTTCCAACTCAGAATATTCTGTGATTCTGTGAAAAAGAAGGAACATAAATGCAGAAACATGGTACCTGTTCTTGTTTTGCTTGCTTGTTTTGTTCAACAGCTTAACTACCACAAGAAGAGCTTTCTGAAGTGATATGGTGACTGCTAGAGTAGCAAAAACAATGTTTTTCACAACTGCATCTTGAATCAAGTGAGAAAGAATTGAATTGTGTGATACGGTGTGCATTATATAGGAAGTTGAAACAACAATTTTTTCTGACTTTTTAATATCTGAATCTGTCCTGCCTTACACACACAAGAGGAAACTCTTTCATGATCCCCTTAGCATCTGCTACTTTGCTGTCTTAAATTGTGTATTACATATTGAAAACAACAAAAGACACACATTTTATGAAAAATAATTGGATTGCCCTGTGCTAAAAGATGTAATTTGAGAACACATATTTATAGAACCTTTTATTTCATTTTCTGCTTTCAAACAGTAATGTAACTTTTTTTAAAAAAACAGAAAGTATGATGCAAAGTAGTTCCTAATTAATGTAAAATACATCATATACATTATTCCTTTTTATTCATTTAGTCTGGTGTTTTTTATACTTGTCAGTATATATTGTTCTGTTGTTATTTTTTCCATAATTTATTCTGAAGATATAATTAGAAATCAAGAATATGTGAGTCTGCGGGAATGCATATTGAAATCCCATGTTGGCAAACAAACACCCATCTCTTATGTGCCTTCATTTGTTTTTCTGGGTCTGCTCATAGTACGAATTGAACAGCTGTCAGTAGCAGGCCATGAAATCAGATGAAACTTGGAGCTGAATACTCCTACATGAGTAGTGCAGATGCAGAATATAATACAGGCTGCTTTCATCTATGATTCTTCTTAGTTTAAATACTACTATCCTTTTTCTCTTTTTGTCTATACAATACTCTTCCCTGAACAATAGGCTCTCTTGGAGATACTGAATAAAGTAATCCATCCTGATCTGCATTCTCTCACTTCTTCCAGAAGGAGCTACCTGTAAGCAAAACCTGGATTTCAAGTTGTCCAGGTGTTGTTTGCATACTCGCTGTTCCTCTCCAACATACCCTACTTCTAGTGGACTCATAACACCTTGAATTCAGCTGTAGACCTTGATAGAGTCTATATCAATCAGACATAGAAAGATTTTTACATCTGGCTTGTCCATACCCAGAAGGATCTGGTAGATTGCTGAGACACACTCAATTTAAGGTCTGTCACAGACAGAATGTCTGCTCTTGCAGAGCTAACGTAATTTTTATTACATTACACTTACGCAGATATTATCTGTCCAAGAACTAAATACCTCCATGGATTCCCACTGAAGAATACCTTCCTTTGCACAGGAAGCAAAGGCATGTGCCTATTCCTTAGAAACTACAGCTGCTTTACCATTTTAAACTGTTGGCGAGGTGCAGAGACTTTTTTAGGTGAGGAAAAACATATTTCAGAGATAACGGTCACTGTGTAGGTCTTTGTAGCTTTGTTACTCCAAAATGGTAGTTTGTACTAAAAACCAAATAAAGAATGCCACAAGAAGGAATAAACCCATAATTTCTCACCTTATCTACAATTGTTGTATACTCAGAGACACAGATTCTTAATCTTATAGAAGTTGCGGTGGTATCAATGTCATCCTGGCCTGTATCAGGAAAAGTGTGGTCAGTAGGACTAAGGAAGTTATTCTTCCCCTATACTTGACACTGGTCAGACCACATCTCGAGTACTGTGCCCAGTTCTGGTCTCCCCAGGTACATAAAGTAAGATTATGGGATGACATCTTAAAAGTATTACAATGATAGCAAATAGTTATAATGAAGGAAATCTATGTATGATTNTTTTTATTATTGAAAAATTGATTTCATCTATTTAGTTGTGTATAAATAAATTCTCATTTTATTTGCTTAAATATATATATATATATATAAACCCCTCTGCCTTTGACTTTTTTCACGGAAAAAAAATTGTCTGTACTTTAAAAAACATTAATATAATTTTTATCTTACTCTAATGAACCTCCTTTAAGATTATTAAGTTGGTCAAGAGTGTATCTATTGTAACCAAATTACTTAAATGATGTTAATAGACGTTAAAACAAAGAAAAAATAATATGAACTGTCCAATTTTTAAATTGTTCTTTTTGACAGAAGGGAACTAAATCCTCAAAGAAAGGCACTTTCTTTTCCTTTTATGGCAGCTCTCTACTCATCTTTTCTTGTCTAATCTGAGACCACTCCAGTCTCCCCTAAAATCTCTCAATCAGCTCATGAAGCCATATGTAGATGAAATCAATTTTTCAATAATAAAAAGTGTGATAAAACCTGTGGGGAAGTGTATGACAGGAGACTAAAGCAAAAGAAGCAGTACATAATAATAAAGAAATTAAATTATTGGAACAGCAGAGAAATGATATGGAGTAGAGAAGACAACAAATGGTTGCCAAATAAGGCAACAGACGTTACCTTTATTTTTCCCAGTAGATTAAGACTGAGATGCTTGGGGATTAGAGGCCATAATTTCAGTGCCTTTACAATATTAGTGTGAAAAACCACTGAAGAATAATTTAATGAGAACAATACCTCCTGGTTCTGATTTCTTCCACCTTAAAAGATACCCATGTATTATCATATAAGAAGCTATTTAGCTTCAATTGATGATGCCTCATGTGCAACAGGATTGAGCCTTTTAAAAAATCTCTTTCTGTTTGGAGAGCAATCAATGGAACCGCTTCTTTTTTTTTTTTTTCCAACTCCATTCTGAGGCAGTGGTGTGGGAACAGAATTGCAGAAAAGTACAGTGAAATGAAGAATGAGTTTTTATTATGGCTAGTCTTGCCATTCCATGACAAATAGGTAACTGGAAAAAAAAGAGATTTTTTTAGCTATGTCACTATCAAGCTGGTGTAAAAGTTTATTGTGTTAAAACCTTGTGTTTCTAAAATTTATATTATTAATACTAATAATTTGCTATTAGAAACATATTTTCTATGCACAGTTATTGGTAGATTATTCTCTGATTCAGTAGTAAAACATACTTGATCAAAACCACATTCCTATAAATAAAGCATCAGCCATTTTTATTTGACAGACCTTGATAAACATCATTTTATGGTGGCATTGCACCACCGTGGTGAGAAATGAGCTCTCAAATTAAGTAAAAAATGTAGAACAAATATCCCAAAAGTTTTCTGGAAGGGGCAATGAGAGATAGTTTGCCTGTCATACTCTACAAGGGCAATGACAATGGCCGAAGGCAGAAAGAAATCTTGCAGAAATACTCCGGTTGAAAAAACTTTCAAGTATAAACATCTGTATATGTGTCCCTTGATGATTAGAATGAAATTTATCCAAGATGAGGTAGGTGAAAAGGAGGTTATACTATCACTGCTGTGGGAAAAAAACAACTAGAGTAAATATTTTTTAATAATATATTTTAATATTTCCTGGACAAAAGATAAAGAAGAAAACAGAATATAAAAAATTCTTAAGCAACAGAACTCCCTGGATTCTCAGGTGAGGTTATGAAATTTGAACCACATTGGGAATTACGGCCACTTGGCTTGTTACTTCTATCAAATTGTATCTCATGGCCTTTAGAGGACCAGTATCTTAATGTTGCCTGTGAGAGAACTATGCATTAAAACCATTAGTGTCTTCCAAGATCTGAGTTGGTACTCTACACAGTATTAAAAATGTTCCACTAAATGCCCACAAATCCACATTGTGTCCACAAGGCTCAACATATGAAGTCAATACAATACTATGAGAGCAGTTTTGGTTTAAATCAAGGTGTATTGGTTCAATATATATTCCACTTACTTGTTTGCAGAGTCGATTATAATATAGTTTGTCTTGCTTGAGCCAAACCTATAAAATAGGAAATACTAGGAAAGGTGTTATACTGCAGCATGATATTCCAATGCATAGATCTTGTTCTTACTGCTGTTCTTAAACAAGACCATTTAGGCACATGGCATCCTACTGTGCCTTTGCTCCATTTGCCGCAGAGTCAGATTTTGTTCATGGCAGCCGTTCCAAATAGAATCAGTACTATAGCAAAAGGATTGAAAATAATTTGCATAAAAATAAAATTTTCTCCCTATGTGAGAGAAAAGTAGTTTTTGAAGAGTAGAAAGTGTTCACATATACGATAATTTGCTATAAACCTGATGTCTTGAGTGAAGCCAATCAAATTACAAACTCTTTTTTTCAAAATTTTATTTCTTTAATATCCTTAACAAAGTGTTACCATTACTGTTTAATGTTACCCCCAAAATGGGTAATGGTGTCCCCTCATCAATTTCTTTTAAGATAAACATTTAAAACAAGCATTCTTTTGAATGATTTGGATTGTAGATAATTAAGAGTGTAGCATAGTTACATTATTACCCAATACTAGTAACAAATACCATAGGCCTTTATCTTTCATTTTCTGCAAGTTTATGGCAGAATAACTTAATTGCAGGACAAGAAAGATGTCTGGAGAGTGCTTCTTTTAACGGTAAAGGCTTTACAAAAACATTAGTGAAACTAATGGCTGACATGCTGCACTGGTTTAGCTCTGATAAGGTGCTGCCAATGTGCCAGAAATGTTCAGGGTCAGACGTGTGATAAGAATTGTTATTGAAGCTCATCCTTATGTAAAAAGAAATCAATGGGGAACCAAGAAAGCTACTTTTAGAGTCAGATCCCACTACAAGCTGCAGGGCTGAGAAGGTCCTGCCCCCACACATATTGCAAAATGCAGCGGTTGTCTCTTGGGAAATTAATAATTAAAATTAAAAACTTTCCTAAGTTCACCATATTAAGAGCCAAAATTGTTAAATAACTATATTTTTTCAGAGGAAAAGAACTGGCAATACAGCTCATTTTTGAGATTAATAACTTGTGGATGTCAGAATAGTTCATATAGCTCATATACAGTAAATGACAATATATAATTAAGTTTTACCCTGAAGCAAATAAAATAGTCAGTATAGCAATTCCATTATTTCTGTCTAAAATTAGTGACCATTGTAGTTACTGCCTAAAGAAACCCCCACCATTTGTAACAATTACTGTATAACTGTGTTTGTGATACCACAGTTATTTCCTATTCTAAGGACTGAGAAACATTACAGTATCTCAGATATCATGACTTAGTAAATGTTTCCAACAGCTGACTTTTTGATAGGAATCAGT
This sequence comes from Pitta sordida, assembly GCA_013390025.1. Taxonomy (NCBI): domain Eukaryota; kingdom Metazoa; phylum Chordata; class Aves; order Passeriformes; family Pittidae; genus Pitta; species Pitta sordida. Next base: position 15,577 of record WEKX01008296.1, on the reverse strand, counting down.
GTAATTCTCCCTTCTTCTTAAAAATATACATAACTATTAGAATCAACAATTTAAACCATATAAAAACTTGCCAATAGCAAAATGAAGAAGTTTAATATTTTCATTTTGCAATGGAGAGACAAATAAGCTGCTAAATATGGCCTTTTGGAGGCAATTCTATCTGAAGTCTCCTTTCTGAAACTGTGCAGCTGACTGATTTGGGGCTTTAGCTAGCCTTGGGAGTCAGTCATCACAAGCTGCCAAACTCTTTTACGGTTTTTTGACCTGCCCACCACTTTGCTTCCAGACTCAAAAAATCACTTGTATCAAACTTGATCAAGCTCTAGAAATAGATAATCAAATCAGTCTTTCAGAAAACTTGTGTCATATAATGGTTTTCCTCAAATAATCTTTCTTCTTTCATCTTGTACATTTAAAGGACAGAGGGCATAGACATATGCCATTAATGACTCACAGAAAACCTAAAAATTGCCTGAAAGACAACAAAATAAAGCTGAAAAAACTCAGAACTTGAGATCTTTGTGAAACGCGCTTTCTGAATACACATTAAAATATAGCCATTAATCACTGGTAAATGGTCTTTATCAGCTCAACAGTACATGTCATAGAGAAGTGTTTCTCAAGCTTCTTAAATTCAAGGGCCACTTAACCTTTCTGCAAAAAAATCTGAGCATTGTTCTTCAACATATTGTCACAGTACCATACGTTTATGTTTATTTATTATTATCATTTTTATAATTTGCCTTCCCTGCTTCCATCCTGCGTGGCTTGTTAGTCTATGGTTTGTCTGTAACACTGATCACCAAAGGGTCTACAGAATATGGCAAATTGCTGAATAAGACAGAAGTTAATTTTGGGTTCTTTTTTTTTTTTTAATTTCATGAAACAAATTAAAATAATTTGTAGAAACAAAACTTAAATATTCTATAGAAGACAATTTTTTAGTTTGGTTTTCTAAAAGGTTAAAAAATAAGCACATTTTAGAAGTTCTACTCTATACTGCAGACAGAAAGAAACTAATATGATTTTGCTTGTTTGTTTGTTTTGTTACAGTAGATTGTCCATAAATAATTTTACGAAGCTTAATTTCTGAGGAGACAAGTTAGTAAGCTGGAGTTTCAGATGGCTTCTAGTATTCAAAATTGCTTGTCTATTACCTGTTGTCCAACTGTGCTTAAGTTGTTATTCAATCACATAACAGCTGCTGGTACCATCAAGGTTTCAAAACGAGAAGCTGTAAGACTAGGAGAACTGTGAAAGAGAGACAGCAATCCATTGCATTGTTCAAGAATAATAGTTCAAAAGAAAACTCATGACTATTGGCAAAAGTTGAGATCATTGTCTTTCTACAATTACTTTCAAGTTATGATTTAACAAACATTGTCTTCTAACAATGTTTCAAATATCTTGCTGTAAACACTTGTAGTGAGTTGACCATGGTCAGCAGTCAGGCGCCCACCAAGCTGTTCTATTGCTTCCCCTTCTCAACAGGACAGAGAGAGAAAAAGGGACAAAAAGTTCATGAGTCAAGGTAGGACAGGGGGATGTCATCTAGTTACTGTTACAGGCAAAACAAACTTGACTTGCGGAAAGTACTCTATTGTCAGATAATAAGGATAGGGTAATGAGAAATCTAAACCCACTTTACCTCCATGTCTTCCTTTTTCCCAGATAAAATGTCACTCCCAATTGTTCTACCTTCTGCCTCAGTGCAGTACCAGGGAACAGAGTCTGGGAGTTCTTTCCCATCTCCAATGTGGGCTCCCTCCCACAGAACGCCCTTGGAACTTCTCCAACATGAGTCTTTCCCAGGGGCTGCAGTTCTTCACAAGGTGATCCAGTATGGACTTCACTCTTGATGGTGCTACAAATCCCATCAGAAGCCTGCACCAGCATGGCCTCCTCTCTCTCCAGGATCACATGTCCTGCCAGGAGCCTGTTCCAGTGCAGGTTTTCCACTAGGTCACAGCTTCTTTCAGGACATATCCATGTGGTGCAACAGGGGGTCCTCCACAGGTTGCAGGTGGATCTCTGCATCACCATGGACCTTCATGAACTCCAAGAGGACAGCCTGCCTCACCATGGTCTTCACCACAGGCTGCAAGGGAATCTCTGCTCCTGTGCCTGGGGCACCTCCTTCTGCTTCTTCATCAATGGTTTTGGTGTCTGAAGGGCTGTTTCTCTCACATATCCTCACTCTTCTCTCACACTTTCTGTTGTGCAGCAATTTTTGCCTCTTCTTAAAAATCTGCTATTCCAAAGGGGCTACCACCATCATGGATGGACTTGTCCTTGGCCAATGGCAGATACATCTAGGAATTGGCTGGTGCTGGATCTACTGGATGCAAGGGCAGCTGCTGGTATCTTCTTACTGAAGCCATTACTGCAGTACCTCCTTCTCCCTGCTACCTCAAGTGACACAAGCTTCAAAAGTTGAGGAGAAAATATATCTGTGCCACATAAAACTTCCAACAACTTAGGAAGAAAGTGAGTTACATGTTGAAATATCATGTGTATAAACCTCAACGTATTATAGGCATCCATTGACTAGCAAGATTAGGGCCCCATTGAGCAAAATTCATAGAGACATAGTTACTCTAACAGAATTCAAACCTGATACAACAGAAAAATATTTTGCTACAGGTGTTATAACCAAGAATTTGCAGAGCAATCAAGGAGATTTCACAACATTTTGGCAGATTCACAAAGATACCCTTTGAGGAATAGAGCAATAGTATATGTCTCATGACTGTGACAATCTTCTCAGAGAAGTCAAGGGATGCTGAATCCTTCCTGTCAGCAGGTAGCAAAAACATCTTACTCAATGTAATAAATCCATTCTCAGACAACCGGCACATCTTATATAGCTAAAGCCCAAAGCCAATGGCATATTCATAGGTTCACAGGTTATCCTGAGATGGAAGGGACCCACGAGGATCATGTTGTCCAACTCCCAAGTGACTCCCACACAGGGATCGCGTCCCTAACCCCAGAGCCATGGACACCATGTTCTGTTCATCTGAGCATCCCATNCAAGACTGCACACAGTACTCAAGATGTCGTCTGACCAGTGCAGAGTATAAGGGAAGAATAATTTCCCTAGTCCTACTGGCCACACTGTTCCTGATACAGGCCAGGATACCATTGGCCTTCTTAGACACCTGGGCACACTATCAGCTCATATTAAGTTTTCTGCCAACCATTACTCCCAAATCCCTCTCCATTTCACCACTCTCCAGCCACTCATCCCTCAGCCAGTAGTGATGCATGGGGTTATGTCCGAAGTGAAGAACCCAGCATTCAAACCTATCTGGAGGCTATTCTGTCCCTCAAAGATCCCTTGTTGTGTGGGACCCTACTAGCCGGTCTAGGCCAAAATATCAGTAAGATGTATTTCAACACCTGAACAGTAAAGGTGATGCTGAGCACCAAGCCCATGTTCTCGTCCTGTATAATTTGCATGGATTGACATAACCAGAAAATCCATGACAGACCTTGGGAATAATTACCTATGAGCCCATAGTAGTCACTGTCATGCCCACATTTATTGCAGGTGGCCCCATTGTCAGGGAAATTCAGTTCCACTGATAATGACGGACTGATGTGTTCATCCCCAAAATTCTGGGGTTGTGTCCAGCTTGCCCAAAACCCTGAACTCAAAGTAAGAGTTTTAACAATCTCTTTGCACAGTAAAACAATTAAGTAGAGGAAACCACTAGACTGGTCATAAACAATAATAAAAATATAATGCGTACGAATTATCATGAGGATTTTAGGGACTCGCTATAGTATCACAGAACTGTGTCAAGCATTAAATTGAGGCATTACAATCATATATCCCGAGAATCATAAGGGAAGATTGTAAAGGGTCCTGTTTCACAATTCTGATGGGAAAATCAACTGCAGGGTGAAATGATCTATTCAAAGAAACTGTTTTGCACTTAATCCCAAAAAATTATTGGGAGACTCAGAATAACTACCAAGCCCTTTGACATATGTCCACAATCCACAAAAATACATAGAATTACACAGAATTACTATTTTGGTTGGAAAAGACCATAAAGGTCATCCAGTCCAACCACAGTCTGACCTCACCCAACTAACACACTTATTCTAAGGCCTAAAACCTAACCTAACACCTGATACCCAGCCTCCGTAACCTGATATCCACATACCACAAATCCTGTCCTGATATCAAGTCAGACTACTAAGTGCATCATCCAACCTCTTCTTAAATAGCTCCAGAGACGCTGCCTCCACAACCTCCCTAGGGAGCCCATTCCAATGAGAGATCACTCTCTCTGTAAAGAAATGCTTTCTAATATTAAGTCTAAATCTCCCCTGACGCAGCTTTAAACAATGTCCTCTTGTTCTATCACAAGTAACCAGAGAGAAGAGACTGATCCCCTCCTGTATACTACTCCCTTTCAGGTAGTTGTAAAGAGCTATAAGATCATCTCTCAGTCTCCTCCAGGCTGAAGAGTCCCAGCTCTTTCAGTTTTCCTCATAGGGCTTATGTTCCAACCCCTTGACCATCCTCGTTGCCCTTCTCAGCAGAAGTATCTACCCCCTCTTTATGCAACTATTGAATTGTTAAAATCCTTGGAAAGCCCATTCCCAGAGCACAAAACACCTGGAGAAAGGATGTTTCAGATACAGAAATTCAGTTTGCAGACACAAAAAGAAATGACACCTCCATGTGTCTGATGTTTGTGTTTCATATTTATATATGCAATGAAAAAGGATTTCTTCTAACTTCTGACAAATAGCAGATATATTTTTACAGAACTGTCACCCAAACCCAGGTTTTGGTGAGTAATTGAAGGATTGTTTGTACTGGAGATCAAGTAATTCTTATTACATTCAGATGTTTCAGTGCAATTCCCTTTAAAACCTGTGCATCTCAAATTGTGTTAGGTTTAATCCCAATGTGTATTTGTCTAATAATTTAAAATGGGCTTAGTGTGGGATTTCTCTCTTTAGTGTCTTGAATCAGAAAGCCAGACTTAAAAACAGTTTAGGACAGAGTGATGTATGTTCAAGCTACATCCAGTGAAAGGCAATGGAGAATGAAATATTTTGGAACTGATCTCGAAGACTGGATGAGGAGCTTAGTGACATGGTCTAGCTGGGGGGTGTAGGGCTGGATGATCCTGGGTCCCTTCTGGCCCGGAGTGGCCTGCTAGACTGTGAGGGAACTAGGTTTGTGTTTACCGCTCTGGGACGTGCTTTCGGGTCTGTACCGGTGTTAGATGGTTAGTTGGACTAGATGATCCTTGTGGGTCCCTTCCAACTCATAATATTCTGTGAATCTGTGTGAATCTATCTTATTAAATCAGTGTATGTTTTCATTTATTGATTTAAATTGACAAGTCAAAGCAGTGAAAGTTTATTTTAAATATAAAACAGAAGTAAAGTTATTTATGGTAAGAACAAGAAGAAAGTACAGTTAATAAAATACCCCTAGTGTTATTCCTAGTTCATTAATCCGCTGATGGTCTTTCAGACAGATGTGACATGCTTTTAAATCGACATTTCATAAATTCATTTTTTATTGAGTATGCTGAAAACTTCAGTCCACACAAAAAAATTGTTGATGGATGTCAAAAATAGACGTTTACATTTAAATATGAANAACTACCTGCGGGGAGGTTGCAGCCAGATGGGTGTGGACCTCTTCTTCCAGGCTGACGACACCAGAACGAGAGGGCACGGCCTCAAGCTACGCCAGGGGAGGTTCAATCTTAACATTAGGAAGCGGTTTTTCACAGAGAGAGTAATCGCATATTGGAATGGGCTGCCCAGAGAGATGGTGGAGTCACCATCCCTGGAGGTGTTTAAGAGGAGACTGGACGAGGAGCTTAGTGACATGGTCTAGCAGGGAGGTGTAGGGCTGGATGACGTTGGGCCCCTTCCAGCTCGGAGTGGCCTGCTAGACTGTGAGGGATCCAGGTTGGTGTTATGCTCTGCGATGTGCTCTCGGTCTCCTTACGGGTGTTAGATGGTGAGTTGGACTAGATGATCCTTGTGGGTCCCTTCCAACTCATAATATTCTGTGATTCTGTGATTCATGAGCACACTTATATTCGCTTTCTGCTTAATCTGTCACTGAGGGTGAGCATCATTACTGATAACTTGCAAGCTATGGAGATTTTTGACTCTTCCTTCCAAGATATTTGCAGACTATTTTAGATTATTTTGCATAGTCACTTTCATTGAAAACAAATATAATAGTGTTAAACTTTGTAGAGTCACATTACCTTTGTTTTCACATGGTGCCAATTTTATTTATTTTGTTTCTACAGTCAGAACTATGCCTAACTCTTCATTTTATGGGGAAAGCATTACAGCCATTCACCAGAGCTCCCTCTTGCATGTCATGAGTGACATGTCTGTGGACTCCACAAGTTAATATACAGAGGTTTAGCAGCTCCAACCCCCCAGGCAAGGTGTGTGGAGCACAGACAATGAATCACAAGGAAGTGCTGCAGTAAAGGCAGTAAAGACTTCCTTGAGAGGTCCAGAGCTGAACTGTAGCTGTCTGGAGGGGGGTAATGTCAAAAACATAAGCATCTCCTCAAGAACTTAGAGGCAATTGAAAGAGGCTTTTCAGGCTGTGGAATCTGAACATGTTATTCATGTAGTGGTTAGATAATTAACTCCTACTTGTGTACAACATTTGAGATTATGCTTTCTATTACATTCTAGGAATTCCTTTCTTATGGGAAAACAGATTTAAATAGAAAACTTTGTGTAGGAATAATATATTCAAATTGAGTGTGAAATGACTTCATGTGCCAATGAGACAATTTGCCTGTAATTCTCAAATTTGTCTCCATATGAGAAGCAACTTATTTGAACACAAGTTGATTTAAGGGTATATTTTATACATGACAAATACATTATACCCATTGTTTTCACACTAAACATGAATTATTTGGAAAGTCCTGAATATTCATTCAAGTTGCCATTGTTAAAGTGTGACTTTATTACGTTCCTGCTGTGTTGCTCGCAGAGCATTTTTTTCGTCCCACCTCCTCCCCATCTTTTTTTCCTTTTTGTTCCCCCTTTTATTATTTTCCCTTTTTTTTTTTCCTATGTTTTATTGTCTGTGTTGTTGGAAAACCAGAAAACACTGAGTCAGTTAACATGGGAAATATTACTTGTAACTTGCTTTAAAGACATGACATATTCTACAGTAGTCTATTCTGCTTCACAGATAAAACTGCTCTGTAGTGGAATATCAGTGTGTAGTGTGTCTATTTCAGCATTTGCTGAAGTAAAGCTCCTGCAGTTTGGTCTGCACAGGGCTAAGCTGGGAATGGTGCTATATCCTGTTGTCTGTATTAAAGTTAAATAAATTTCTTTTTTTCCTAGGGCTCTCGTGTCAAATCATATCTATAACCATGCACAAAAACCTTTAATATAAATGCTACTAATGTTTCACAAGGTTTACATACAGTTACAGGTTAAAATATTACAATAATTCTCCTGGAGGAGTGGTAGATTGAGATGTAAGTAAAGAGGATGCAAATGATAACACTACCATCATACCTCTGGATCTGTGGGTTTTGAGTCTCCATGGGCTCCTGCGAAACATTAAATCTGTGAACGCAGGTGCACCATTAATATGGCAAATTATTGGCATGAATATGGCAACTTTGCAACCCTGTAGCAACCTGAGGCCCCTTACAGAGGTGGGGAGCGGCAGAGTTGGAGCTTTTTCTCCTTAGCTTCAGCAGGTATGCCGGGCCCTGTGAGACAGGAAGTCCCCAGTAGCATTCCACCGGCGCTGCACTGTAGAAGTGTTTTCCCTGGCAATATACATATCACCAGGTGCACCGGGCGCTGGGCAAGCAGCCCCTGGGGACAACGCAGTGATTAGTGGTTGCATTCTGCCGTAGTTAGCACTGGCATCACCTCTCCTGACTGTAGTTATGGAAACAGTATCACAGACACACGCAGGCACACGGGCTCCTGGCACGGCCGAGCTGGAAGTCTAGGCTGCCTGCTGTGGCAGGACGGGACTACGCCATGCGGCGTGTTACAGGAGGCTTCCCCACTCCTGGCATGGGTCTGGGCTGCCTGCCAAAAAAGAATGGGACCATGCTGTGGAATTATACACCACCTCCGCACATCACCGTATAGGATTTGCAGAGAAATTTTACGCAAGTCACTGAAGATGCGAATGAGAAGGCGTGAGGTATTTAAGAAAAGGCCAGATGAGGAACTCAGTGAAATGGTCTAGATGATGGGAGTCTCAGATAGATGGAGTGTGGTGCCCATGGCTCCAGGGTTGTGAGTTCGATCCTTGTATGGGAGCTCGCTTGGGAGTTGGACTAGATGATCCTTGTAGGTCCCTTCCAACTCAGAATACCCTGTGAACCTGTGAATAACTGAGATATGGCTGTATATACATGAAAACTCCCTGATACTTTTTTAAGGTCATCAAGATTTCTATCAGGTGTATTTACTTGCAAAATAAATTTCAAGGTAATTCATCTGGAAATCAGTCATTTCCGTAGCACAGACTACCTAAGAGACAATGTTCACTAACTGACCTTTATCTTTTGAAGTTTTCCCTTCCTCTTTCAGTGTTAAAATGCTCTCTATTACTTATTAAGCACAGGAAGAATAGTCATATGAAGTACAGATACTAAGCAAGGTTCATCAGTAATGTTTATCCCCATCTAGGCATACAATGTTCATTTGGGGTGCATAATTAGAAGATCAATCACCAATTCACGTCAGGGGACATGTAATCTGTTTCGTGCCTTTGTTGTTCCCTTTCTTCTCTTGCCCCTAATTTCAGTTTTGATCAGATCACAACAAGGGCCAATGGGTGATTGGTTTAAAAGAATCTCAGTGTTATTGGAAGTACAATGCAGCACACAATAGGAACAAGACCAGTAATGAATTTTATTCAGTCTCCACTTTATTTTATACTCTTCTTCAAAATTCTAGTGAAAGGTGTAACAACAAAACATAAAAAGGTATATTGAATTTGAAGCAAACTGTGAACTGCTTCCTTCAGCATTAAAATCTTTCTAGAAAATGTCTTTTTCAGTAGCAATCCACTGAGAGAGACCTATATCTAATATGATGGTTTTAGATTAAGCCAATAATGGTATTGTTGTTCTAAATGGAAAGAGAAGGCTGTTTTATTCCCTCCTAGGAAGTCTACATACAACATATCTTAACCAGTATAGTCCAACTTTCTGGCAAGTCTGTAAACTACACAACTGATTTAGGAAAAAAAACCCAAAACCCCAAAGTGAATTGATTAGCCTAAATCTCAAATTATTTATACAATTGTGCAATCTGATTCTAAACATTAAGGCTGATTCTTTGGTTGATTGCATCAATGTGTTGCAGGGCTGGGTCTAAAAAGAAATAGGCTAGTTCAGGTCAGAAATGAAGGTGATATGGAAATTCATATGGTGAATATATAGATGATTTCCAGTTCTCTGTTCCTCTCATGCCTTGATGTAACTTCTTTCTTTAAAACAAAATCTATTACAAAGAGCAAAGATGATATCATGATTCCACTACAATTGATTCATTTTGTCATTGATTTCCATAGTTTTGAAAGAATATCTTATAAGTGATTGCCAGGTTGGAATGTTCTTTCCTACTGTTCCAACCTAATTTTTGTTAATTTTTTGATAAAAGTTTCACTCCTCTGAAGATGTCTTAGTCTAATTTAAGGACAAATGCTGGAGTGGAAACTCCAACAAACGAGTCACTTCCCCTTACCTTAAATAACTTTCCCCCTTTCACCAATATAGAGAGATGAAATGCAAGGAAATATAAGTGAAAAACTAACAAGAAATACAGCAGCAGCAACAATACAAACAGTATGGTTCAAACAAACAACAGAGAGAGACAATATCTAGTTTCATCTTGTCCTCCCAACAAAATTCAAGGGACAAAAGCAAAACCAAGGAAAAAACCAAAATGCTCTTAAATCGCTCACTCCATGCCACCTGGCTAGGTTTAGGTGCCATTGGGCTCTGCTGCAAACTCGTGGGCTGTTGCTGGAGAAGGCTTGGTTCATGGCTTGGCTATGGCTTATTTCCAAATGGCTGCCTTTGTGCTCAGCTCTTTTCGCTTGGCACCCGTAGAAGTGGCATAGTGTGTGTTCTGCAGCACCTGGCAAAAAGTGGTGAGCAATTGCCCAATCCTTGGACCAGCTTGCGGTGGGGCAGTGGCTGCAGTTGGCAGGTCCAGGTGTAGCAGCTGCTCCCAGGGGTGGCTCCGACCCTCTCATGAACCCAGCAATAGTTACAGCTTTCTGGTTTCCGTAACAGTGATGATTTCTGACAACTCTCCAGAGCAGTGGTTGCTACTTCTCTGTGCGCATCCAAACAAAAACATGGTCAAGACTGGTGAGAGTTCTATTTCCTTCTTGGTGGTGTCTTCCTCTTTTCCTCCCCATTCTCTGGCTCTGGTGAACTAGGGGATAGTTTGACCTTAAATAAACGGTTTCTCCAAAACAATGTTGGAAAAAGGGAATAAGATACAAACCCTGCTTTAAACAGGACAGAGGACAACTGAGATTTGCAGTTTACCACAGTATGGACAGAATTTTTCTAGACTGGTTTCCCTCAAAGCTGAATGTTACTGTGTGGAAGGAGGCCCTCCACCTAGTCAACCTACAGGAACTACCTCTTCCACTAAGAGAATCAGAACCTCCAGTCTCAAAGGGAAGAGGAGGGTAGTGGTTGTCGAAGACTCCCTTCTGAGGGGAAGAAAAGGGCCCACCTGTCGACCGGACACATCCCACAGGGAGGTCTGCGGTCTCCCTGGGGCGGAGTATGGCATATTGCTGAGAGGCTGCCAAAGCTAATTCAACCCTCAGGCTATTACCCCCTGCTGGTCATGCAGGCTGGTAGTGAGGAGATCAATGAGAGGGGAACCAGGGAGATCAGGGACGGGTTTAAGGAGCTTGGTCACTTGATCAGCGGGACAGGAAAAGAGGTAGTCTTTTGCTCTGTCCCTGTAATGGCAGGATTGCACCCTGAAAGCAGTAGGAGAATTCTTGCTCTTAATAAATGGCCTAAGGGCTGGTGTAAATAGAAAAACATTGGGTTCTATGACCATGGTGTGTCCTTCACCAAACTAGGACTAATAGACCCTGGAGGGTTGTATCTATTGCATAGGAGTAAAAGGGTTTTGGCCCAAGGGCTGGCAAGACTCATTGACTGGGTTTTAAACTAGGTTCAAGGGGGGAAGGGGATACAGCAGTCACTCTAGAGGGCACTGAAACTGGCAAGAATGAACCGAAACGTACTCAGCAGCACAGCTGAAGTGCATGTACACCAATGCACGCAGCCTGGGTAATAAACAGAAAGAACTGGAGGTTATGGTGTATCAGGAGGGATACGATATAGTTGTCATAAGGGAAACATGGTGGGATGAAGTGCATGATTGGAGTGCTACACTGGAAAGCTACACACTCTTTAGAAGGGATAGGAGAGCACGTAGAGGTGGGGGGGGTGGCCCTATATATTAAAGCAACCCTAGATACCACAGAACTTGACATCAAGGATGATCAAGTAGAGAGCCTATGGGTCAAGGGAAGAGGGATTCCCAATAAAGATGAAATTCTACTCGGAGTGTGTTACGGACCACCAGATCAGGAGGAAGAGGCAGACCTATTGCTCTTTAAGCAACTAGAGACAGCCTCAAGATCAGCTGCCCTAGTTCTACAGGAGACTTTAATCTGCCTGATATCTGTTGGGAACTTAACACAGCAGAGAGGAGACAGTCCAGAAGGTTCCTAGAGAGAGCTGACGACTGTTTCTTGATGCAGCTGGTAAGTGAGCCTACTGGGGAGAGGCTGTGCTCAACCTATTGTTTACAAATAAGGAAGGGTTGGTTAGTGATATTGTGGTTGGAGGAAATCTGGAAGGTAGTGACCAAGAGATCATAGAGTTTTAAATTGGCAGTGGGATGAGAAAGGGCACGAACTAAACCTCCATGCTTGATTTCCGGAGGGCTGACTTTGGACTGTTTAAGAAATTAATTGAGAGTGTACCATAGGAAACAGCCCTTAATGGCGGGGGCAGAAGGATGGACACACTTTAAGAATGAGCTCAAGAACACGCAGAAGCAGGCAGTCCCGATGTGCCAAAAAAAGAGTCGGCGGGGCAGAAGGCCAGTCTGGATGAGCAAAGAGCTCCTGAAAGAACTAGGGGAAAAATGGAGGATGTACAGCCTTTGGAAAAAGTGGTAAGAGGGTAAGTCAGGGTGTGTTTAAGGAAGTTGTCAAGTCATGCAAGAGAAAAACTAGAGAGGCAAAGGCCCAGATGGAACTCAACGGACCTGTTTCTGTCAAAGACAATAAGAAATGTTTCTATAAATACACCAACAGTAAAAAGAGAGGCTGCAACAACCTTCACTCCTTATTGGATGCAGAGCGAAATATAGTAACCAAAGATGAGAAAATGGCAGAAATACTTAATACATTCTTTGCCTCTGTTTTTAGCAGTAAGAGANATTTTATGTTGGCTTAAGAACTGGTTGCATAGATGAGCTCAGAGAGTGATGGCGAATGGTGCCATATCCAGCTGGCAGCCAGTCACTGCCCCACCACAGCTACCTGCAGGGAGGTTGCCGCCAGATGGGTGAGGATCTCTTCTCTCCGGTTGACGACACCAGAATGAGAGGACATGGCCTTAAGCTATGCCAGGGGAGGTTCAGACTGAATGTTAGGAAGAGGTTTCTCAGAGAGAGAGTGATTGCTCATTGGAATGGTCTGCCCAGAGAGGTGGTGGAGTCGCTGTCCCCAGAGGTGTTTAAGAGAAGACTCGATGAAGAGCTTAGTGACATGGTCTAGTTTGTAGAGTGTTGGACTGGATGGTCCTGGGAGTCTCTTCCAGCTTGGAGTGGCCTGTGTGCCTGTGAGGGAATTAGGTTTATGTCCACAGCTCTGGGGTGTGGGTTCGATCCTTGCATGGGCATTAGCTGGTGAGTTGGACTAGATGATCCTTGTGGGTACCTTCCAATTCGTAATATTCTGTGATTCTGTGATGTATAAAAGCATCACGTTTTAGAAATTGTCTTTAAAAAAAATGAACCAAAAACCAGATGTGTCTAAAAGTTCTTCTAAAGTTGAACTGAGATGACTTAAAAAAGTTCTGGATAACTTATAGCAATTCAACACACGTGTAAGATGCAAGATACTTGACCTCTGTTTTAATTTCTCTGCTGGCGTATTGAATTCATAATCAGTCTTCCCTTGACTTGGAAATAGAGCTTACTTTTCCAAGTGTTACAGGCTGATTATATCAGCAGATGCAGAAGAAATGCCAAGTCTGCAAGAATTCAAATTAGCTTTAATATGTCAAGATCTAGCTTTAGAAGCAAATCCTGCATATATGTTTATTGTCTACCTTTTAAATATTCCTGCTTTAAAAAAATATTCGTATATCTAACTATTATATTTAAACTATATATCTAAGGATTTTATATATCCATCAAAATATAACATTCACATATAAATAAATTTTTAAGCAGATCTGGTGACTGGTTTCTAAGAAATAATATATTTTAATTTTTAATATAATTTTAAAGTTTTTTAAACTCTTCTGAGTAACAGAAGGCTTCTTACATTCATTAATGGCTGTACATTTATATTTAATAAGGAAAAGAACCTTCTTACACAGCATCCATAAGTTATCTGATATTTTCGTACTGTATCTGGAAAATTGCAGCTGTTTCCATTGTTGCCTTCTAAATTACATTTCTTTGGCATCTAACGTATTAATTCTGTATATGCTATCAAAGATCTGTATTTTCTAGAGAGCTAAAACTTGAAAATCAACTTCAAGTTTCTGGAATTCTCATCAAGGCTACTTCCTGTATAATAAACAAAAATAAGTAATACCAAGTTGAAATATGAGATTAAAAAAAAATAAAATCAGTTGAACTAAAAACTGCTACATCCTTGAAGTTATCAAAGAACTGTGACAAAAGAGTCTTTCTTAGCTGAGATATATTCATACCATGAAAGTACTTTGACTGTTTGTTAATGTAGAAATTTTTAACCTTCACATACACACTAAAAAAGAAACAGTTTAAATTGAGACTAGTAGGTAATTTAGCTTAACTACACATTTGTAAGTTCATTGATTCCAGTCTAGATGAGGCATAAAAAGGAGAATATTTTAATTTATTCTCTAGATATTGATTCATTTCCCACCATCAAAAGACAGCTCACATATACCAGCACAGATCCATGATATAGTATCACACTGCAAATCCCTATTTAACCTTAACACTTAAAACATTACAAATACATACTTCACAGTATCCCATGTGATGACATTATGAAGTCTAGTTATGAAGGTTCAAGTCCTGAAGAACTTAGAAAGTATAGAGAGCACAGTATATATTGTATGTAATTCCAAGGTGTGGCAGTACTTATGAGAGGTGGTTAAACACAAGATCAGAAATAGCATCCAGTTCCTCTTGCTTCCTATAATTTCTTATGTTAATCAAAAGGCAGACTGAAAATCTATCATTAAAGCTAAGAGTTCACAGGTTCACAGGTTATTCTGAGTTGGAAGGGACCCACAGGATCATCTAGTCCAACTCCACAAGCGTGGAACCATGGGACCACGCTACATCCATCCAAGCCTCCCACCAACAAGGCCATGTCACTTAGCTCCCCATCGAGTCACCTCTTAAACACCTTAAGCTTAAGGCCATGTCCTCTCGTTCTGGTGTTGTCAGCCGGAGAGAAGAGATCCTCACCCATCTGGCAGCAACCTCCCCTCAGGTAGTTGTAAACAGCAACTAGGTCGCCTCTGAGTCTCTTATTCTCCAGGCTGAACAGCCCCAGTTCCCTGAGCTGCTCCCCATAGGGCTTGTCCTCCAGTCCTTTTGCCATCCTTGTCACCCTTCTCTGGAAGTTCTGAAATAGCTCAATATCCTTCTTAAACTGGGGAGACCAGAATTGGACACAGTACTCAAGATGCGGTCTGACCAGCACCGAATACAGGGGAAGGATAACTTTCCTAGTCCGACTGACCACACTGTTCCTGATACAGGCCAGGATGCCATTGGCGATCTTAGATACCTGGGCACACTTCTGGCTCATATTAAGTTTCCTG
>WEKX01008295.1:51277-65459 GCA_013390025.1 Pitta sordida | reverse complement strand
TAAATAAAAATATAAGGGTATTATAATTTAGGATATTGAGAGGAGTCTTTCTGCTGCAGTTTAATTAAGAAATGTAGCACTTAGGATTTAACAAAAGAAAAAAGTTCTGTAATGAAATGTTTGACAAGTTTCTTACAAACTGTAGCATTGCCTTCAAAACAAAAACGCCAACATTTACAGGACAAAATCATAGAAACTGTAAAACCAACTGGCACTGCATGTGACATTGCAAGGCAAAGCATGTTACTGAAATAAAATGTAACATGGTAGAAATGCAATTCTAAAGAGGAAAGTTAATGAGCTGAGTTGGCAGACCCTGATGGAAACTGAAGCTGTGTGCTGAATACAGAAGAAGGGAAATCTCAGGAAGAACAAGAGCTTGACTGATGCAGGTTTTTGTGAATGAAGCACACCTATAGTGTGTAGTTTGGGTCCAGAAATGGCCTATAAAAAAGAGGAAAGAGCAGGAAAGAGCTGAAGCCACTGCTTATTGGTGTGGGATTTTCTCAACAGTGTATCAGGTGTTGTTAATCATGATCTACTTGGGTTGTCCCCATATGCTTGGACTACATCGACAAAGGTTTTCCAGCTTCCAGCCGGCATCTTCATCTCAACTTTTTCAGCTACATTTCTGCTGACACATGGTCCCGCTCTCCCTCTTCTAACCCATCCCAAATGGTAGGTTTTCTAGAAAAGCACCCTGGCCCACCCAGGGCACCTAGACATTTGAGATACAGCCTAAGCACCGCAGTGAACAACCTTTGGGGCTTACCTGAGGGAGCACAGAGAAGGAAGCCTACTGGAGTCTGGAGGGTAACTTAGCTAACTTTGGGCAAGATTCAGAGCCTGCCATGTAAAGATGGTCCAGGATAACCAAGACATCTGTAGAAGGCCTGTAGATAACAGACAAAACCATAAAGAAGGTTCTTTGTCTTTCCTGAAGCCCCATCAAAATTTTGAAGTGGTTTCTTCTGTGGAGAGCATGTGAAAAATGAACATTAACAGATGTTAGCTGCATTGCTTAGTTTTCTACCAGATGATACTCTTACACTTGAGAAACTCGTAAGGAGCAGAAATACAGAATAAATTAAGGCAGAAGAATGAGAGGTTTGAAAAGCTCATAACACATTCCAGCAATTACAGAATGGTAGTGATGTTTACAATTTCTCAAGATCATCTAGAAACATTTTAATATAAAATGAATAAAATAATCATTTTCCATTCTGTCCCTTTTACCTTCCACTCTATCTAAAATGAATGGAGTGGAATCCTTTAGGGTTTTAATCAACTAATCTCATTCAACTATCAACTTCTAGTAACACCTTCAGGTAACACTCCAAGTAACACTTTCCCATCTCTATCAGCACGCAGAGGCAGAACTCCACATTTACAGCTAAGGCCAAGTCCAAAGCTTGTGAGGGCTTGTCCAATTGATTTTTCTTCATGGATTTCCAAATAGGAACTGGAATTTCAGTGGCAACACCTACATTCTTTATTATATTTTACATGTTAATTTATTTACTAAAGCACCTCTAAACATATGCAGAAGCCTAACTTTAACTGTGTTCCCATGAAAATCTTGGAGTAGACATGGTATTTTTCAGGAATGTTTATGACTTTGAAATGCGATTTATTATCAATAAAAAGCAGGGTCTAGAGCTTGTCTCACAATCTCAAGTCACTTACCATTCCTTGGGTAACTTCAAAGGCAAATTCTGGGTTAGGAGAGCTATTTCTTCTGGTGACACAGTAGTGGTGACAGGCAGGATAACAGTGAGTTTGCAGAGTAATTTGTAGTCTTTATTGATACAGACAATTTAAGTTTTACAGAACATTAGGCAAACCCACCTTCCTACTTTCCCAATACTTGAGGATGACCAGTTACAGACAAGAATATGATCCAGTGACTTGTAGTGCAGCGAACAATTAAATTACATTAAAACTGTTAACAATATGATACTGTAAAATACAAGTTCATATACAGTATATAAATAAAATAGCTTTCTGTTCTTTGTCAGGAACATACATTTGCCAACCACATACATTTTTCAGTTTAATTTAGCATGTGCTAAAGTACATTTCCATCTTAAATATATATTAATGTAACCCATACATATGACATCTCTATGTTTCACTCTCTGCTTCTTAACCGGCAACTATTATTACAGTACTTTCAAAGTTGAATGAACACTCTTATTCAGAAGAGGTTCCTGTCAGAATTTCCTATCTTTTAAATCTTTGGCATGTTTCACAGGACACTCTTATTAGTAAGATTTAGTCTTTTTACTACATGACAATCTTAACCAAAGCAAGATACTCTGATTCCTGACTCTTTCTATTTGAAAGAGCGAGTCATGCAAATGCATTGTATGAGTGTTAAAAAAACAATAATCCTACATTGTAGGAGAAAATCGACATTGTGCAAAATATCTTAATAAACATTTTCAAGATTCAAACGATACAACATTGTTAGAACTGGCAACACTGGCCCACTGCATAAACACACTACTTCATCCCTGGTCAGTCAGTGGTAACACATCTCTGAAAAATAGTGCCTTGATAGGTGGCACCACTGTCAGAAACGGCAGTAAGACGTGTATAGCTCCGTATTTGGGCCAGGTTCTCCAAAGCCTGATGGCTAAGACTGGATCCCTCAAACCTATCATGCTGCTAAACAACCTATCTGACTTTCAAAAGTATATGTGACATTCACTGGGCACCAAGGCCATCTCTTTAGATTGTAGGTACCCAAGTCAGCAAATCTGCATTGATAGTACCATGGCAGGATTCATTTGCACCTGCCAAAATCACCACCAAACTCTGAACTGCTCAAGTCTTTCTGCACCCTGGTAGAAGCACCTTCCCAGAGCTGCTCACTAGCACAAAATCAATGCAGAACAGGTGACATGAATGGACTTGAAAGTCCTTTATTCTCCAAAACATAAAGATGAAAAACAAACAGGAAAAATAACTTGCATTTATATCCTCTGAACCCTACTAAAAATGTTCTGTGTAGAAGTACTTAATGTCAAGTAAAATATGCTGCACAGAAATATATTCTATTGGTGTGTAGTATATTGTTTAAGTAAACAACAATTCTTTATGAAACAGATGGAAACACTTATTTTCAAAGTCTTTGAAAACAGCCTAAAGACTAAAAACCCTTTAAGATGAAAAGCTGAAGTTACCTTTTGCCTCTCTGCTAACTACCTGTGTTTGCTCCTCTGTGGTATCCTTCATAAGAAAGGTTGATTCTGTGGTATCACACCTGCAGAGACTTCTCCCTTTAAAGTGCCTGCCAAGTATTTAACTTTGTCCACGCTAAAATGAAAATTACAGCATTACTCAGAACTATTGCTTGCAAAAATACATGCAATTTAAACTACAAGCTATAACAAATCCCTATCAGAAATGCCCTCATCAATATGGAGATAAAAGTGCTTATTACAGTCACTAGATGGTGGATGACAAGGGAAATATTCTGAAAAGACAATATAGATATATTTAGCAGTGTATTACTCTAGCACTGTAATGCCAAATGGTAAATTACCAAATGGTATATTTTTTGTGGAATATACTGAAGGCAAGCAAAATATTACATATATTTCTATCTGAATTTATATAATTACATCAGAGAGGTTTTGGCATACCATATTTCTTGGAGGAATGTTAAAATTAAAAATATTCCCTAGAAAAATTAGTTTCTTCATAACAGGAATGAGTATGATAAATAGCTCTATTAATTACAAAATACTGGTGTTTTTAGAACACAAGACTAGAAATAGAGGTTCAGCCTTTGGAGTGAAAGTCAACTATGAAGTGTGAGACAGGAAGCCTAATATAAACTCTAAAAATCAGGATTGCACCTGGGGACTCAGCACGCAGGCTTGCAAAACAAAACTAATTTCTACTAATCTATCAACTTATCAGCTTGCTCTTTTTTTCTCCTAAAATAGACAAAGGAAGAAAAAATATGTAAAGGGCATGTTAGATACTATTTAAGGTAGAACATAAGAATGCAAACGTAATTATTATATGTTCCAATAGAAATATAGATATGCAGTCTACAGACTTCCAGCAACAGGTAACAAAAACCGCAGCATTTTATACATTTGTATAGTTGAAGTCAAAGATAGACAAATGGTGTAAAAAATGGGCCAGGGTAACAGTTACCAAAAAATGTACAAAAATAAAATGTTTATCATGTGTAGTGTTGAATGTTTTTGCATCATAAGAGTAATATTGCTCTGATAAAAATATCCTGTAACTTTTCATTCAGAATCCAGAAGGGATATACAATTGCTTTCTAAAAAAATAACGTATTTCACATGTATACCCTACATCTCTTAACAAATTACCTCTCTACACAGTACCAGTAGTTGAAAGCAGGTCCTGAGTCAAGAACTTCTTGTTAAGGAAGAAAATAGTTCACAGCTCTTGGTTATTACTTTAAACCAATCACCAAGGTTGTAGCATTTAAATCTTTAGGGAAGATCTCTGTGGCGTTAGCCAGAACTGCAGATGCAGGATAAATGATTTCTTCAACTGTCACATATGTCCCTGTTAAAAATCCAATAAATCCAACGACAGCTATAAAAATATCTTTAAATACTGCCCATAAACTTAAGTTTTCCTTGTAGAATGTGAGGATTTCAACTAGAGGTGGCAGAATCAGTCCCAGAGTGCTGCTGCTGACGGCTCCGACAAAGGAAATCACCAGGTCTAGGCGAGGGATCAGAACAGCTACAGCACCTATAACACCAGAAGAGAAAACGTGGCTTCAGACACATCTTCATAAAAACCAAAACTGTAATTAATACATAGTCTAGTGGTTCAAGCTTTTTACAAAACTCTATCATTTGTTATTTTTCCAGCTCCAAATGGTATGCACTATATAGATTAATGCATGTATTTGTCAGTAAGTCACATCTTCATGCTCATCCAAGATACTCAGTCTCAAATCTGAATTTCTGCATAAGCTGGCAGAGCTTCAAGTCAAAGTGTTCTTGTAGATGTTTTACTTTATTGATTGTTGCTGTGTTTTTAAGATGAAAGAATAAAAGTTGAGGAAGAGCAGGGGAAGGGGCTGTTGCAAGCTGCCCAGGAAAAACTGGGAAAAAATATTACTATGAAGTAATATGTATAACTAATAATCTAAAAGTGACACAAACTTACTCAAAATGAACAAAACCAAGTGGTGACTTGGCAGTCACATACTCAGTTAAGTCACTTTTAACTACAAGCTTGCCTCTTCAAAAATCTTGGTTTATACAATTGCATCGAATTCGCACAATGTCACTGAAATAGTTGCCCAGTTAACTACATGAGAACTGTCAAGAGGAGTCTGAATACAAGGCCCATTAAGCCTTTTAAGCATGGCCAGTCTCACCTCCTGAAACTATACTTACAGAAACAGAATCCATTATGTTGGACCAGAAACACTTCTGGTTTTAATCCCTGTGGCTAGCAAGCCTAAGCAAGGTATCCTAGTATTAACTCAGATACACTCATTGTCCGTCATGTAATGGTTTCAGTCCTATATCAAAAAACAGCTTTCAAAGGTCCCTGTAGGTTCTAGAAAAGTCCTTTCTCCCATGAATATATCACCTTCTACCTATCAGATATCAATGGAAACATCCACAGGATCGGCCTGCTTGCCACCTTCTGTCACTTCTCATTAAGATGAAGCAATTAGGAAGAAAGGAAATGGGGAAAACAAGTGTAAAAGCCACGAGCACATAAAAAATACAACATTATACATTTTGGTTCTTCCATATCTCTCTTCTGAACTCTTAACCCTTAATGGAAGCATTTTGGCTTTAGAACAACTTCACCAGCCAAATACAACGTAGACATTTATTATACATATAAATATACAGACATATATACTGATACAAAAAATAAAAAACAAATACAGTGTTTATGGCAATAAACAAATCACAGAATCCCAGAACATGCCAATTTGGAAGGGATGCACAAGGATCGTCGAGTCCAACCCTTAGTCCTGCACAGGACCATCCTCAAGAGTCACACCNTACAGACATACATACTGACATGAAAAATAAAAAACAAATACAGTGTTTATGGCAATAAACAAATCACAGAATCCCAGAACATGCCAGTTTGGAAGGGATGCACAAGGATCGTCGAGTCCAACCCTTAGTCCTGCACAGGACCATCCTCAAGAGTCACACCATGTGCCTGAGAGTGTTGTCCAAATGGCTCTTGAACTCTGTCAGTCTTGGCGCTGTGACCACATCGCTGGTGGGCCTGTCCCAGTACCCAACCACTCTCTAGGTGAAGAACCTCTTTCTTAATTTCCAACATAAACCTCCCCTGACACAACTTCAGGGTCGTGTCACTGGTCACCACAGGGAAGAGATCAGAGCCTGTCCCTCCTCTTCCCCTCATGAGGAAATTGTAACTGCAATGAGGTCTCCTCTCAGCCTCGTTTTCTCCAGGCTGCACAAACCAAGTGATCTTTATCCACTTTAGTACAGTGGTGAGTGCTCTTGTCTCGCAAGCGGGAGACTGGGGGTTCGATTCCCACCAGGGAGGCAGTGATGCTGTTTAGGAGTTGGACTTGATGATCCCTGTGGGTCCCTTCCAACTTAATCTGTGAATCTGTGAATCTCAGCCACTCCTCATACGGCCTCTCCTCAAGGCCCTTCACCATCTTCATTGCCCTCGTTTAGACGCTTTCTAATAGCCCTAATAATGGAACAAGCAGGAGGGAATATCCACATAACATGGGAGGATGAAAAACAGAAGGTGAGTNAGGGGTGGGGGGAGAAAGGTTGCCTTCTAAATGATGCTTCCCTTGCAGTTCTGAGCTTGTTAGTTAGAAAATAAACCCTTTATGTTCTTTATTTATAGTTTTGCCTTGCTTCTTTTGCCTGTGACCAGTTTTATTTTATTTTCCAGTTTTATTTTCCAGTTTGTTTTTTTAGTTTTCTCCTTCAGGAGAAGTTGGGGTGGGTCTCTGGCATCCAGCCAGGGTCAAACCACGACACAGTGTTATAATTTAGAATTACAAAGTTGTGCTTTCTGTTTGCAGAGCATCTTGGCTGTGGGCTGAATGCCACCAGCTGTCTCAAATTCTGACATAATGTTGATTATGGAAGACAACATACTTAAATGGTGTTTGTGTTGATCTTCTCCACTGAAAATATCTAATTTGGGGAAATTATGTTGGCAAAGACACTCAAAATTCACTTACAGAACACAAGTTTTCCACTGCTACTGGGCAACTGTTTGTTACACATTTTAAAAGAACTTGCAACTACAGACATCTCTCATAAAAAAAGGTAAGACTCAAGATATAAGCCTTCAGAGGGATAAAGGATTCTCCAGCTCATGCCATTTGAAAGGAACATATCCTGCACATATCCACCATGAAAAATCAATTAACTTGTTCCTGCTTGTCATGACTACAGTTTATTAACATTTTGTGACTCTACAGAGATATGAGAGGTACTGTTTGGCTAGGAAGCTTGAGCAGAGACAGAGGTGGAAACCTTAGAAATACCTTATTTTTGGGTGTCAAGGTAAGACAAGTTTTCTTATCCCACCAGCAGGATAGACCTACTCAGTGCCAAACAGATTCTTCCATTACATGATATGACATTTAAAGACTGGAAATGTCACATGTTTTATGCACTATCCAGGACAAAGCTGAACAAAATTAGTAAGGAATTATGCCAAAGTTAAAAAAGTCACAAAGTACCCGCCTCCACAACTCTTGCAGCCATACCTCCGTTCAAGCCATAAAAGTATATGTCATGAATGCCTGAATGATACAGGATGAGCACCCAGACCAGACTGGCAACCATGATACTTGCACCATCATACACAGTCCAAAAGTAATTGAAAAGTGTAGCTGAAGTGTATTTGCAATGTCTCATAAAACTCTCAGCTAATGACTATGTTGAATATGTAATTCTAAAGTAAAAGGGCTGCACATTTATTATCTTGCCAATTTAACAGATGTAGTGGGTGTATTAATTAAATATAGATTTTCAACTTCTGTAAGACCTCTTTCAGTTTCACGTGCCCAAAGCTTAGAAGGCACTCATTAATTTATAGTTCATAGTTTTGATTGAAACACTTTGCTTTATTACAATAATAAGAGTATGTATCATATTTTTTAATTGGAAAAAACCCCTCAACTGTAGTTTGTAATTGCTTCAGGTTACATAAAAACAAAATGCTGTGTGTTGGTTTGAATCTCATCAAACGTTTGTCTGACTCATTCGAATTTGTATGAATCTGGATATTGCCTTGGGAGGAAGTTTGGAAATGTGTTTCAAGGTCTTAATTAGCGTCTTATTTATTCTATAACAATCCAAGAGAAATACAACTCATGTTTATAACCTACCAAAGAATGTACTCAAGAATTAAGAAAGGGGTCCATTTTGTAGAAGTAAACAAGAGGCATTGCTATCGGTATGGAGCCTGATTTTCCCAGCCATGTTTAGGTTTTAAAAACACAATGCTAAGAAGGAATTTTGACTCTTTATCAAAAGTCACGAAACTTTCTGGTTTGGAAGCTCTAGGCATATCAACTGAAGAAATAAGTTCTAGAACATTAGTAAGATGCCTTATTGGTCAACAGTTAAGTTTTCTTTAGGCTCGAATAAAAGAGTGAGGGCCATATGAACAAAGCACACCACAGAAATAACGAGATATAGCATCATATTGCTTCTTCCTTAAACTCTGCATCTCATCTCAGCAACTGCATCTAATGGATTCTCCAGCCTGAGCTATGTCCATCAGCTTTTTTTTTTTTGTAGGGAGGAATACCGCAGTAGAATGTTTCTATTTTCTTAAGGGACATTACACTCCAGTTGAAAGACACCTTTAATTTTATTCTGTTTATTTTTTAGTGCTGCTTCTTTTACAACTTTTTCTCCTTGTTATAGAATCAGCATCTTACTTGCCACACTTGCTTACCAGGAGGTAATTCCAATGAGATCACTGATGCTATCTCCACTCAACCTAAGTGCATTATACCTGCAGATGAAGTCAAATAAGGGATTACCATATTCTGATACTTCCTCAAGTAATCAAATACAGTTTATTTCTATCAGAAAGCAAAGCATACACCATGCTAAATCCTTGAGCACAATGGGCACAGCTGTAATTAGGATCTACAGACCCAAGTAAAGACTGAATATAATTTTGGTCCTGTCCATACACAGTTCAAAAGCAAAGCATATTATAATTTCATCAGGAAACATTAATCACAAAGCCCACTTAAAAAGCCTCTTTTTTCCACGTTTCTAGCAGGACTGAATTTATTTATAAACATCTTTAGGAAGCTAGAAAGCAATTTCAGAATTAAAAAATATAATAATAATGATTTCTACTACATTTTCCTTTTGCGTAGTAATAAATGTTTAATATGTTTAATAAATTCTGTTATTTGTAAGATGATATTAAAATCTAGAGTACTTTTGTTAAACAAAATTAACCTTGAGAGGTAGATATAGTAAAGATCTTATACTGGGGTTTTTTTATACTGTTTTTTGTTCCCAAAACAGTCATCCGGATGTTGGAACAGTGCTTTACTCTCAACCTAAACTGAGGGAGCAGTTTATTCCTTGTCAAGAGCTTTGCGTATATTGATTTAAGGATATGATTATAACCATGAAGTTAGAATATTGATCTACCCATTGTCAGTGTAAGAATCAATTTAGAAAACAAGTGAAACACAAAACTGCCATTAGTTTTTCCAGTTAGAAGAGATAATAGTGCTGTTTATAAATCAGATGAACAAGAATTTCATCAGTTTCCCTCTGGAGAAAAAAAATCAGGAAAGAAACAAGAAAAAGGGACAATGAAAATACTCACAAGCAAACGCTCTCATCAAACTGTATCAGAATGGATTAAGAGGATTTCCAACAAAAATAAAAGGACAAAAACTGTAGTAGATGTGGATTTAAGCAAAAGAGGCTTATGGTAAGGTAGATCAGTATTGACTGTTGTGTTTGGGGGATAAATGAAAACTAATGATCAATCTTGAATGTAAACATCATGTCACAGAAAAGCATGTTTTATAGGTTAGGCACAGCTGAACATCACAGGGAACTGTGGAGGACTGTTAACGTTGTCAGAAATCCACAGGTCAAAATTTTGCAACCAGTGCCACAAGCAAATATCCATACCTTGGTGGTAATGTTCTGTCTTTGCTTAAATGAAAGTTTAGTGTTCTTCCCTATGGACTGAATTATTTAGTATGTTTACTGGCCAATTATACTTAATTAGCAAAATAATTTTTTACTTGTTTTTGTAATTTACATACATTATATACAGTGATCCCCTGGAATTTCCTGGGGGTCGGGTCTGGGCAGGTCCCACGAGTTATGAGATCTGAGAAGATACCGAACCCATGAATATTCAACTACTCCCCACCTGTAGCCACGCACCCTCCACTAATAAGGTCTGGAGGGGCGGTCCTGGGAGTGTGGCTCAAACTGTAGCACCTCATTAAAGCAGAGGAAGTGCCCTTTGGTGCTTCCCGGCTGCGAAATCCGGGGTCCGGGACATTCTGGGCACGTGTGTGGTCTCACAACTCACTGAAAATCCAACCGCGATTAATTGAATATGCGGATATGCAAGCCACAAATATGCAGGGGATCACTGTAATATTGATTATATTTCATTACAAAAATAATACTTCAGATACTGTATGAAAAACAAAGTTATAGAAAAGAAAATTGTACTTAATAGCACCAAATGTGAACAGATTAGGTACAGGGCTATGAGATGATCCTCCAAAGATCTTTAAGGATCTGTTATAAATGAAATGAAGATCACCTTTTGTACTAAGGAACATTCAGTTTTCACCCCTTTCTTTTGTTACCACAAGGTATCTCATACGCTCTCAAGGTAAGCAATTCTTTTTTGGATGAGACTAATCAATCAAGAATACAGTGGAAAAAAGAAAGTCCTTCAATGAGGAATAAGAGTAAATGACAAGTTCTTATCTATCCCTTCCTCTTATGGTATGAATTTAGCAAATATACCTACACAAGAAGGTTATATAGCCATTCATAAGCATCTTCCTCTTCAGAATGAGCAATATTTCAATAAGGCAGGGAAAGAAAAATTGCATTAAAAAAAAAAAGCAGTAACGTAAACAAAAAAATGTAACACTGCAAGTATATTCTCTTAAATACACTACATGTTTTTTTCTTAATTTTCATCTCACATTTTAAAGCTGTGTACCTTTATTAAGGTACGTGATCTCTAAAGTCCTAACTCTGCAGCAGGCTGGTGAAATCATTAGAATCAAGCCATAGAGGACTTAATTCTCATACATTTCCATTTGTACTTCAAGACTTAGAGTTTACTTTGCTGCCCATTACATATGGTAACAGTAAGGTTGGAGGAAACAAAATAAAATAAAGATGAGAAAATTGCTAGTTTTGACCAATGGCAGTTCAGAAAGCACATCAAGCTGCTACCATCCAGCAACTGCTCTCAAATCGTTTAAAAACAAGCTAGATATTTGAAAGCCTTTGTGAGGATCAGCTTATCAAGCTACAAATCATGAGTACACTCAGGCATCATTAATATTTTAGCTTTCACGCTTATTTGAAGTGCTAGCAAAGAAAATGCCTGGAGTGACTAATTCCAGTTCTGAAGTGATTTTTAAAGAGACAATTGAAAAGAAAGCAATGTTTCACCCTTATCAAAGAGAAGCACTATGATACCAGTATACAAACCAGCAGAAAAGTTACACTTTGATGGCTCTGAGTATTTTCTTTATTTTTAACTGTTTTCAATATACAGTAAAAAAGTTCTCAAGTATCTTCAAGGAATGCTCTTGCTACATTGCAATTTTAAAAAGGCTTACTTGCAACCTGCTTATAATTTCTGGCATCTTGAAAAACTGCACATTTGTTCTCTGTGCACAGCTCTGCACAACTTTGTGCACAGCAGCCTATCTGTCCTTGAGAAAAAATATATTTCTTCATCAATAAATTAGGAAATAATTTTGAAAATAAGCTGCAACCCAGCTTCAGCAGCAGTGTCCTGCTGGGGCTCATTTCAAGAGACTTTCAATCAATTTATGAGATTTTTTTACTGCATATGCATTAAATATGGCATTTTGCTCTTCAAATTTTAAATGCTCTCTCATGCTAACTTAGAAATATAGATGGGTAAGAACAGTTTTCACTCATTTTTACATGAGCTCATACAAAACTGCAGTCAATCAGAGATGCTGACTACACTTCCCCTGGGAAAGCAGAGATGGCTCTTTAACAGAGTGCAGCTACAGAAATGCAATTACTGATTTCCTGTCACTCTTCAGTTTTGATAAAATTCTACTGAAATACCCCTTGTCATTCAAGTGATATCCAGATTGCTACACAAACATAGCACATAGAAGTATTGTCTCAGTTGTCCCTGAACTCTCCACATGTTCAGAGTCCACTACAGTTCCTGTAGTGGACCACAGTTTGCCTCTACTACAGACACAGTGCAGTATCTTGCAGGTCTAATTATAGGTAGAAAAAACAATTACCATTAGGAAAACAAAACAATAGGGCAACAATTTGTAAGCATAAAATGTACCCAGAGATGTTTAGCTGAATTACAGTAATCCCTCGAATATTGCAGGAAGTCAGTTTGAGAAAGATGCTGCGATAAGCGAGATCCACAAAATCGTGGTAAATATGGTAAATAGAGTTAATACGGTAATTACAGTAAATGTGGTAAAGACATGGAAAAAACCCCTGCGATGTATTGAACCCACAAATGGTGAGCCGCAAAGTAGTGAGGGACTACTGCATTTCCTTCTTATTCAGTAGTCAAATCTTTCCATGTGCTGCATTTGTGGCTAAGACGTTAAAAAATGTGCACATCATTGCTTGAAATACTTTCCTAACCAGTTAGCTGTACTAGTTAGACCATTTTCTTCTACCAGCTTATTCAGAAGATAGCATCCAAAGAGAAATCTAATAACATTGACTGCAACTGCAATATACAGTTGAGTCTCCTATATCGCGCACCCGTGGTCTTAATCAGGGTCCACAAAGTCCTACTGCCGTGTTGAATGGTGGCTGCGCTGCTGCCGCCACCCGAGCCACCACCACCGCCTGCGCAGCCGCCACCACAGTGGCAGGTCGCACATGCACAGTTGCAAAACGGGTCCCCTACATCGCTAAAAAATCATGCCGCTATGATCTGAAGCCGCAATATGAGGGGCACGAAGTGCAAGAGGGCCAACTGTAGTTCTATTTTCCTCATTTCCTTGTTTGAGTTAGAAAGCAATACTACAAGGGAGAAATAGCTTCTGTGTCTAAATTGTAAAGACTGGTAATAATTTGACTGGTAACAACATCTCCTAGCATTTTGCTTCATATTTTACATACATCCCTGAAGGGAAACAAATACTTTCAATGTATTTGACAATAATTTTCAGTTTCCTTTCCTCATGGAATTACTTTGCTTCCCAGACATATTCATTCCCTTCCTCAGTAGCATGCTTGATAGGTCTTTTTTATAGCATGTAACTGAAAACAACTTGGAATTGTATCTACATTACTTTCAAAAGTATTTTAAGATCATAACTCTCCCCATTAAGTACTTGAGAGACTTCACTGTCAATTATTCAGAGGAATAATTCACTGAACAATACAGCTTAGTTGGTTTTGCTCAATATTTTTTGTATTTATTTTCCCCCAAAGTTGAACCACTCCTTTACTGAGCTGGCATCTCAGGAGAGGACAGTGTTCAGCATTTCCACCTCACTAAGAACAGGCATGAACCAAAACTCCATGCTGGATTTCCGGAGGGCAGACTTTGGACTGTTTAAGAAATTAATTGGGAGGGTACCATGGGAAACAGCCCTTAATGGCAGGGGGGTCCAGGAAGGCTGGACAAACTTTAAGAATGAGCTCATGAAGGCGCAGGAGCGGGCGGTCCCAATGTGCCGAAAAATGAGTTGGAGGGGCAGAAGGCCAGCCTGGATGAGCAAGGAGCTCCTGAAAGAACTAGGGGGAAAAAGGAGGATGTACAGCCTTTGGAAAAAGGGGGAGGTAAGTCAGGGTGTATTTAAGGAAGTCGCCAAGTCATGCAGGAGAAAAACTAGAGAGGCAAAGGCCCAGATGGAACTCAAACTAGCCGTTTCTGTTAAGGACAATAAGAAATGTTTCTATAAATACATCAACAG
>WEKX01008295.1:0-48932 GCA_013390025.1 Pitta sordida | reverse complement strand
CAGCCAGATGGGGGTAGACCTCTTCTTCCAGGCTGACGACACCAGAACGAGAGGGCACAGCCTCAAGCTACGCCAGGGGAGGTTTAATCTCAATGTTAGGAAGCGGTTTTTCACGGAGAGAGTAATTGCATATTGGAATGGGCTGCCCAGGGAGGTGGTGGAGTCGCCATCCCTGGAAGTGTTTAAGAGAAGACTGGACGAGGAGCTTAGTGACATGGTCTAGCTGGTCTAGCTGGGGGGTGAGGGCTGGATGACCCTGGGCCCCCTCCGGCTCAGAGTGGCCTGCTAGACTGTGAGGCATCTAGGTTGTTATTATACTCTGGGATGTGCTCTTGGTCGCTGTACGGGTATTAGATGGTGAGTTGGACTAGATGATCCTTGTGGGTCCCTTCCAACTCATAATTTTCTGTGATTCTGTGATTCTGTGACTTGATCAAGTAAATTCTTCAGACTTCATTTTCTGCTATTCAGAGAAATGTAAAGGAGTAAATACAAAGATGAATGTTTTCTTTAATGAGTTGGCTCCAAAAAGTAGGTTTACTTATTTAGTACGCTAAGCCAGAGAAGTCATCTCCTGGGTAATGGACCCATATGTTCTTTTGCTCTAAAGAGGCTTCCATGAAGAGACAGGCACATTCTGTTAAAATCTGCTTAGAGTTACAGAATCAAAGAATATGTCAAGTTGGAAAGGATCCATAAGGATCATCAAGTCCCAACTCCCTGCTCCTCACAGAAGCAATCTAATCTGGTCTGTTAAGGACTAGAAGTCTTCATTTCCCTAGGCGATCAGACACTGTCTGCATAACACTAAGGAGAAGTTTGTAGTGCATTTGCTGACTCACCCCTGAAACTAGTTTAGTTTAATTTTTCTATTAGTAATTCACTGTTGCTTAGAGATTAGCCTAGGTTGTGTAGGATAGGATTATGCTAGAAAAGCAAGAGATTAGGAAAATGATTTTTAAAGAATTTCTGAATTTTAAAGAATTCTGAACTGCAATTTACCACTGAAAGAACAATGAAAGAGCAATACACTGAGAATGAGTAACAATGCAAAACCAAACCCAACCTCAAGAAGAGCACTTCGGATCCAATAAAAGCAATCACTTCAGTTGGCTGCTTCAACACTAGAAGAAACAGAATACTAAAAGATCACTATGTTAACCATATTACACCTATGATGCCTGTATCTTCAGAAAACTGTTATTTTATTCTTTTATTGGTGTGACCTTTGTTAGTATGGTCATTTTATCCTTACTCCTATTTTAATTTTTTTCAAAACCTCTCCTCAGAAGACTGAAGTGTTTTGTTTTCATCTGTCACTCCCATACCAAATCAGTTCAGCACAACTTCCCGAGCTCTGGGCTCTAGTTTTGTTAAACACCACAAAAAAAAATTTTCCCCAGAATGGTATAAATGGCTTTAACCTTTGCTACAATGTTTAATCTGCTTTCTCTAATTAATTATGACATTGTCAAAGGGATCACAAGCACTTCAGTAAGTTTTTGGACAACATCAAGCTGAGAAGCGAGGTTGACACATCTGAAGGATAGGATGACATCCAGATGGATCTGGACAAGCTCAGAAGTGGGTCAGTGGGAACATCCTGAGGTTTAACAAGAAGTGCAAGGTGCCACACCTGTGTCAGGACAACCTCTGGTATCAACACAGGCTGAGGGAGGAAGGGATTGAGAGCAGCCTTGCCAAGAAGGATTTGGTGCTGGATGAGCAGAGGCTGGACATGAGCCAGCAACGTGGACTCAGAGCCCAGAAAGACAACTGTATCCTGAGTCGCATCAAAAGCAGCATGGCCAGCAGGTGGAGGGAGGGAATTCTGCCCCTCTCTGCCCTTGTGAGACCTCTCCTGAAGTACTGCATCCACCTCTGGGTCCCTCAACATAAGAAGCACCTGTTGGTGCTAGTCCAGGGAAGGGTCATGAAGATGATCAAATGACCAGCTCTCCTATGACGAAAGGCTGAGACAGTGGTGAGAGAGTTGGGGTTGTTGAGCACGGAGAAGAGAAGGCTCTGGGGACACCTTATTATTCCTTTCAGTACCTAAAGGCGGCTTACAAGAAACCTGGAGAGGGACCCTTTTCAAGAGCATGGAGTGATAGAAGAGAGACAACTGGCTTTAAACAGAAAGAGGGTAGGTTTAGATGAGATATTAGGAATAAAGTCTGTACTGTGAAAGTGGTGAGGCATTGGAACAAGTTGCTCAGAGAAGTTGTGGACGTCCCATCCCTGGAAGTGTTCGAGGCCAGTTTGGATGGGTCTTGGAGCAACCTGGTCTAGTGGAAGAAATCCCTGTTCATGGCAGGAGGGTTGGAACTAGATGATCCTTAAAGGCCCTTCCAACCTAAAACATTCTATGATTCAAGATTATGCATCCAAGGGGAGTCCATTAAGAGTACTGGATCATGTAGTCCTATTGCAGTTTAAATGGCTTCCTAAGAAAAATATAGTTCAATTTTTTATTTCCACAGACACCACTTTTATTTCAGGCAGTCTTGCCACTTTCAATTCAATGTACTTAGTGTCAAACATTCACAAAGCAGTTGAAAACAGTGCATGAACTGGTTCAGGTTGCTGCCATAATAATGCTCTTCTGGAAGCCCTGAATTAGGTACACTAAAAGAAATGGAGATGGCAGGAGGTGAAACAAAAGAAAAAGCAATGATTCTCAAGGAAAGGATATACCAGAGTGATAATGAAATAAAGTAAGATATCATGATAGTAAATACTGGACAAGTATAACACAGATGTGGAAGGAGTTCATTGTGCTAAATGCTAAATAAATACACTATCAATTTTATTTCATATAGGTCTACTTCCTTCCAAAAAATTTCTTATGCCTTCAGGTGAAACAAGAATCTCACTTTTGACTTCAGAACAATTTTGTTGTAAACAGTTATCAACAGAAAAATGCAGAAAGACTGTAAGGAAAAGGTAATTTTGTTTTCAGTCCTATCACAGAATAAAATTTATAAAAAATCGTGCTGGCTTTTACAAGCTTCTTTATACCTGCCATGCAGAATTTATAATAATACAGAAAGCTACATATAAGATGCAGTAGTTGCACACCAGGACAAAAATAGCTGCCTACTTCAACACTAACTGGCTTTATGACACAAGTGTAACAAAATATAGTGCCAGAAGTAAAATGCAGTCTATTCCACATAATTGTTCAACTGCCCGTAAAATTGTACACTAAAACTTAAACCTGTCAGAGATGAAAGGATTCAAAATTATTTCATTTCTTCACTCAAGAAAACAAAATTAAATTTAAAGAAAATCTTTTCCTGCATAATACTACAGTTTAAAATGATATAAAATAGAAACTTCTGAAATTTAGTAGTGTTGTTGGAACCCATACTTTTAGAAAGTATCTATTTCAGTTAAGTACAGAGGAGCAGCTTGAAATGCTTGACAAGCTGTAATCAACACCACAGCACTGCTTGGTTGTGGCTTAACTGTGTAATGCGTGATGTAGCAGATGCAGAATGGTCATAAAGGCCAAATAAGCACAAATAAGCACAAATAAGCATCGTAAGTGCTGACACTGTAACTCTTTGTAAAAATAGTGGAATAGAACTTTGAAGTTCTGACCAGTTTCAAACTTCTACTGCGTTAAAGACAGAAAAAAAGAGTAATAGCTATCAATGTAAAGTCAGTAAGTTTGTTTGATTTCCTTCTAAAATTTAATTCAATATTTAGTTATCAGTTTGAGAATTACTTCAGGGATGAGACTGATCCTGTTTCTTCTGCCCCTCCATTGACCACAATGAATTTCAGCTCAAATAACTACGCATCTACTCTACTTTAAAAGAAGTTTGCCAATACCTAATACTGTCACACACATCCAATAGAGATCTGCCTCTGCATATTAAGAAATGAGATACAATCTGTTTGTTTTCTCAACAAGGTACATATTAAAAAGTTCCAAAAGCTTTGTAACTGTGGTTATTAAACACTTTCCCCTATGTCAAATGAATAAATAAAAAGTAGTGCAAATAAACCTAAAGGCCATAGTCCTTCATAACTATATATGTGTGTTATACTCTATGGCTGTTCTAGAATTAACCAAATATTAAATATTAAATACTCTAAATTTTAACTAGTTTCACGTCACCACATTCTTGTACAGATGGGACTACTTATGGTTGATCTCACTCAGTTTTGCTAACAGAAAAACCCCAAAGTTTAGGACAAAATCAAAAGCAGTCCAGTATGATCATAGAACACATAGCAGTTTGCACTGACAATAGTTTGAATGGATCATTGAAATAAAAATATTTAAATACAACATACTTTTGAAGAAATCAGACTAAAATTACTACTTCATAGGTGGCCCAGATATGTACTAAACTGCAGAAAGCCTAACAGAAAGCAGTGCAACAGAATTTTATCCTACAGATTCATTGTGGCTGAATTTTCAAACTCAGGTCCTCAAAAACAGTCAATATTAAATCTCTCCAGTATTGTATCCCTATATTATGGTATCTAAATTAGCGGACTGCTTTCTTCACAGACTCATCACCTGCAGTTATGTAAGGCAAACCAACAAGATAAATCTTGTTGGCACACTTGTTGGCAAAAAAGCATCAGGCTGTGTAAATCTGAACATCAGAGTGTTTTCATACAGTCAAAACTAATTAATGCTTAGGCACCCCATCAAATCCTAAATTGCTTCCTATACATAAACTGAAATTTAAAGTTATTTACGTGTATTAGCACAGGGATAATTCAAGACAAGTGTCTGAATAACAGTGTTTAACCTAAGTGTTAGACACCAAGCAGTGTGACTTGAAAAAAAAAAAAAAACCTCTGGGATTTGCAATATCCAAGGATAGCAACAGGAAAGCATTAGGAAGAAAAACTGTCTTGTAAACATCTCAACTTTCTCCAATGTGTTTTTAATATTTGAAATTTTTAGATTTGGCCTACTCACAGAAAGCAAATGTTAAATTACATTTTCCCAATTCTACAGAGTCGAATCTCTTGCTGCCAAGAAGTGAGAAGCCAAATCAAGAAACTGCAACATTTCATTTAGCTTTAATGAAGTCAACACTTGAATGCTGAAGTTTGGTGAACATTCAAACAACAGAGTTAATTAACATGCCGTTCAGAAGGAAAAACAGGTGATGAGAAAGTTATGAAAAGTGATCTAATTAGTCTGCACTGGGAGAAAACAAAATATGGAAATACAGTTAAATTTTGTGGAGGATGATGTTTCAAAAATTTGATGACTAAAAGACAGAATTGGACAGGAAATGAAAAATAAAGCTTGACAAGCCTATTTATTTTGGCTCATAAGCATTTGCTTAAAATGAAAGAATATTGCTTCTTACTCCAATAGCCTTTTGTGATTTTGATGCGGGTTAAGGTATCAATCTCATTTAATGGAAGATATTTTAATGAATGTAAATACAGTCAGCCCCCTTGCACTTTGCACCCCCCATATTGCAGCTTCAGATCTTAGCGGCATGGTTTTTTAGCAATGTAGGAGACTCCTTTCGCAACTGTGCATGCGCGACCTGCCGCCGCAGCAGTGGTAGTGGTGGCAGCGGTGGTGGCAGCCCAGGCGGTGGTGGTGGCTCGGGCAGCCGCGGGGGCAGCACGGGCAGCAGCGGCGGCGTGGCCGCCATTCAACGCAGAAGTCGGGCTATGCAGATCCGGATTAAGACCGTGGGTGCGCGATATAGGAGACCTAACTCTACTTCACAGGAAGATAAACCCTCTGCCGTCGCTAACTGTACTAGGGAGAGATGAAGGGACTTGAAACTGCAGAAGATCAAAATAAAGCAAGGATTAAGTTCTGCATATTTATTGTACAGATGCATGTTTAAGGGCCTGGCTTTGAAAAGCATAATATGAACAAATCAGTGCCATTCATTCACTGGTCTATTTGTGAGAGTGGGAGCTGTTACTTTAAATCTTTAATATAAATGCTTTTCGTAACTATTTGGCAACCAACTTGGCAATATATATACTGTATTTGTATATACAGAATATAATTTACTCTTCAGATAATAGGAAGGATCAAGACTATACAAGTAATCTTGATTTCATGATTTCTTGATGTCAAAGGTTCATAGCAAAACTAAGGAATACAGAAAAACTCCATTTGAGATCAGACTTGAATATAAAACTCCCTGCTGCCTATTGAATATGCTTGACTTTTTACAAATAATGGTAACTTTTCCAGGTAGAAATCCATGCAATTTTTCAGCATTGATGCTATCATATCTATACAAATGTATTTAATGAACAGAAAAAAAAGGTTAGAAACAACACTAACAAGAAAAATCAGTACTCCTACGTTTTAGTTTAGACTATTTTGGAAAATGCTAATTTTCTAGCTGCAGGATTTGATTAAAACATAAAATGCCTGTGTTTAGCACATTTTTCATTTTCCTTCTTCTTTGTTTCAATAAAAACCTAAAATCCCATGCCCCGTTTTCAACTTAATTTTCAACATCATTTTCATCATCACACTACTCACACTAGCTTTAAATAACTTCCTCATCAAGCCTGAAAAGTTTAACAGTATCTATTTCATGGGCACAATTTAAATGCAGAATTTCCATGAAGGTTTTTTTTCACTGGAATGGTAAAGACATTTCATAAAAAAGAAGCACACAGAGTAAACAACAGGGGGAAATTCAAATTCTCTTACTGCCTTAAAAAAAGAAACATGGTGCAAGCTTGTGCCTTACTTGCTTTAAGTCACTGCTCCTAATGTTTCACCCAATGTTTGTGAGTCTTTTCTCTAAACTGGATTGGGGAGGCAATATTTAGATCACATTCCACTGCAATTACCTTGCAACCCATCAATGCAACAAAAATGCTTTCATTAAAGCTAAAGATTTACACAAACCATCTGGTGCTCCACACAGTCAGGTGGATCACAGAGACTTCTTCTGTACTTTCTCCAGCTGAGAGCCAGAGACAAAGTCAGTATTTCTGTTTCTATGGCAGACTCTGTCTGCTCCTTTGCAGGGTTTGATGCTTCCCCATCCCAGCTAACAGGGATGCCAAGCAAAGCCCCTGAAGCTACCATGAGCTGGCGAACCTGCCTCCCTCTTCTGGGCTGCCATGGGATACCAGGGACAGGGCAGCGCTGCCAGTGCCCACGGCCCCCTGGAGTCCCACCCCCGGGGTGGCATGCAGGGAGTATGGGCGTTGCCCTGAAGGCATGGGAGGTGGGAGCCCTGGAGCTGCCCTTCCCTTCACTGCCTCAGCAACAAAGGGCGCCGTGGAGGGTTCCACGAGGGCCCCGGGGATGGTGGGAAGGTGCTTGCTGCTCCCGCTCTCATGTACAGAAACACACTCCTGCAGCCTGGAGGAGAACAATTCCAGCCACGCAAACACCCTGAGGGGCCCCACTGCCTCCGTGGTGCCCACCCATAACCGCTCTGGCAGCAGTCCCGAATCCACGGTGATGCCAGAGGTTCCCCTTCCCCTTAAACAGTGAAAACAGAGGGCGCTCAGGGACTTGGAGGGCAGAGCTAATCTACATATTCAGGAGCTCATTACATATTCATGAGATGACCGAGTTTGCGGCACTATCTGTGCACACATGCGGACCCCACAACTCGCTGGAAAATAATCCGCAATTAATGGAAACCGCAGATATACAGACTGCAAGTATTCGGGGGCTTACTGTATTTAGTTAGTTCTCCTTACTATTAAATAGTATTTTGGCATATAGAAAGTTTTCCCTACAGAGCATATATACATCGTTCTTGTTTCCCTTCTGCTAGGAAAATTTAGAGAATATAATCCATGGGTATTTTTATTCTTTCACAGCTATATTTAATCTCAATGTTAAATTCAGACACATATGCATGAATGTGGATGCAAAACAGTTTAGTACATCATGGCATTTTAGGACAAGTTTGTGGTAATTGTTTAATTAACATCACTATATACTGTCGGCCCTCTTGCACTTCACGGCCCCCATATTATTATATAATAATAATGTTCCTCTCTGACAGATAGCAGGAACTAAACTATGAAAACTATATTCAAACATTTACTGGATGTCAGAAATGTCAATCACCAAGCACCACTTTTCTTCAGTTACATATGTTGGATGGCTCAGTGCTTCAGCAAATATGGCAATTGTCTAGATCTAGGCTCTGTCAACAGTAGGTTTTCATTCCTTAGAACACTTCCATCTTATAAACTTAGGCAAGAAATAAAGTAATAAAAAGAAGAATTTATAATTTAGACACAAACTACCATATGCACCTTACTATTTGGCTGTTCACATATATAAAAACTTCTAATGTTTATACGAGGAGTTTTAGGAACTGGCTACCTTGTGTCTCACACCTCTTTCACTACTAAAGGTGTCTTAAGAGCTTATATGTCAATGTATCTATCCCAGTGTTCCACTGAGTTGTGGCTCATAATCTTACACAGCAAATATTATGATTTAGAAATGTATTCCTTGTTCAAATAAATCTCATATTTACCCTTCTGAATCAATCTTCTTCATTATTTCTAATGTCCCAAAGTGTTAGCTTGGATTTTTAAAGTACTGAATTAGCTTTGAAAACAAGTAGAACTGAGACCTAAAGAAAATTTGCTCTTAAAACATGCAAAGATGCATTTTAAAATTATTTTTGGACCCAAAGGATGTACATCTGCATAGCTCATGAACATACTGTTGCACTCGACAAAGGGACACAGAGATGACTAAGAGACTGAGCATTATTCATGAGAGGAGAGGTTGAGAGAGCAGGGACTGTTCAGCCTGGAGAAGAGATGTTTCAGTGAGACCTTATCAATGTGTCTGACAGGAGGAAACAAAGAATACTGAGTCAGAATCATCACAGCACTGCCCACTGAGAGAACAAGAGGCAGAAAGCACAAACTGAAACCCAGGAATTGCTTTCCGAACATGAGAAAAACATCTTCACTCACTGTGAGAGTGGTCAGAACTAGTCACCCAAAGTCACTGCTGCGCAGTCTCCATCCTTGGAGGTATTCAAAACCTCCCTGGACACAGGCCAGAGCAGCCTGCTCACACTGGCCCTGTTCTGAGCAGGGCATCAGTGCTGACAAACTCCTCTGGTGCCTTCCTATCTCCACTGTTCTGTGCTTCTAGACTTGCTTTACGTTTTCAAAAATGATTTTGTTTTTTACTTGTATAATGGAACTGCTTACATACAGGTGCAATATATCTCATTTTTTCCAGATTTTTCTTTTTTTGTTGTTGTTGCTGTGGTTGTAAATAATGTCTGGAAAGGGCATAAAGTAACAGGCACACAGTATACACATACAGATATACAAGCAATTTTAAAAGTCAGTATTTTTCAAAAGCAAAAGAAACCCATNTCTCATTTTTTCCAGATTTTTCTTTTTTTGTTGTTGTTGCTGTGGTTGTAAATAATGCCTGGAAAGGGCATAAAGTAACACGCACACGGTATACACATACAGATATATAAGCAATTTTAAGTCAATATTTTTCAAAAGCAAAAGAAACCCACATCAGCTTAGAATCAAAATAATTTGGTCACATGAAGTACATAGAGTTGCACAGAGAGATAAGAAGAACATGACTAATTTAAATGATAATACTCAACACAAAGTAAGACAATGAAGGTTAACTTCACAAAGTCTGAAGAAATACTTTCATTAGCTTAGTAATAAAAGCATTTACCCTTTTCAGTGTGACATTCTAGCTAATGAAGTCTTAAGAGACTGCATGTTTTCACTAACCTGATCTTTGTATACTTATAAAATAAACTGAGCAAAACAATTCAACCTACTGGAATCATGGATTTTACACCACATTAGAAGACTTTCAAAACTTGTATGATTGTAAATTATGTGCAAATCTCAAAGGCAAGCACTGTGAATACTAGCATTATTAACACCATAAAAGTGTGTGCTTTATACCTAGATACCCTGCGTCTAATTATCTCAATAAAAAGATTCTTTGTAATGACCAGAGTGTCCCTTTGTCTCTAGAGCCTGAACCTTTCAACTTGCAACAGGAGAAAAGGGGATTAACTGCTTTGTAAGAACACTAAGCAAAACCAAAGTACTTGTAATGAGTCATATATGTGCTAAATGGCACCCTCTAGAACTCCAAAGTATCTAATGATTAGGATATCTCTTGAGAGACTTGGACTAGCAAGTAGGTGGCAAGAACATAAGATGGTAACTAAGGAACATCTGCTTTTCCCAGTATGCTTACGCATCACCAGCTCAGTGGCCATCCCCTACAGAGCAGATCAGGCACAANGGCCATCTTAGCCACCTGGGCACACTGCTGGCTCATATGAAGTTTTCTGTCAACCATTACTCCCAAATCCCTCTCCATTTCACCACTTTCCAGCCACTCATACCGCAGTCGATAGCAATGCATGGGGTTGTTATGAAGTGAAGAATGTAGCATTTGGACTTGTTAAATCTCATACTATTAGAATCGACACATTTCTCTAGCCGGTCAAGGTCCCTCTGAAGGACCCTTCTACCCTCTGGTAGTTCAACATTTGCCCCCAACTTCATATCATCTGCAAACTTGCTGATGATGGACTCAATTCCCCCATCCATATCATCAATAAAGAAAGCATCAGCATTTACGGAACAGAAAACCCCTACAATTATATTATAGTTTTTAGCTTTCTCATACATGAAGATCAATGGAATGAAATGGAAAGATACTGTGACTTAATCCCTGAGACATAGTTACTACCTAATTATACAGCATTTCAGTATCCACACAAGAGTAATTAAACTAGACTTAATTCAAACGTTGCAGCAAGTCTACAATTGCCAGCAGTGTGCAGTGTTAGCCTGGTTTTGACTGGGTTTTCTGCCTTCATTTCTGTACCATGAAGGCACTGTCTTTAACAGGACTCTGAATTTCATACTGAAATATACTTTTAAAAAAAAAAATTGATCTTATCATTAAAAAAAAAACGGTTCTCACATGTCCTTGATTGTAAGAGTACTAAACCACTTCCAGACAAGCATCAGGAGAGAGCAAAGCCCTGCACTAAAAAGAGATGGAGACGGAAACAGTACAGTGGAGAACCATAAAGGTTGGGAGTCACTCCCAAGAAGAATATGGAGTGGTTTTAGTACAACACTACAGTGCCTGACGTTTCAAAATGAAAGTTGAAAACTGCCACACCTACATACAAACAAACCCTATGAAAAACCTGGAATGGATAGGACTTACTAGCTCTGATGGCAGAAAGCTTCTGCAGTACATGTTTTGGAAAGGAAATATAATCACATTCCCAACATGAACAGCTGAAAAATCAATTCAAACTACTATTGTAAGGAAAAGTTTCACTTAGTTTTGAATCCTCTGCTGAAAAGAGCAAGCAATCACAGAAGTTTAACCATCATTTACAGTACACAGAATGTTTCCCACTTATGGGAAGCTCAGACCCGAATCCTAGACTTTTAAATGAGATACTCCAGTTGTAAAATTTAACATCTAAATTTGTTTGCTCCCAAAAGCTTAAGTACAACATTGAAGTAAATTGTGCAATTTGTCTCTTAATCTCCATATAAACACAGCAGACAATGCAATTAAAAACCGGAATGTGGAAGCACTCACACACATAAAAAACAAATTTTGTTCAGAACAACAAAATATTTGAACCTGCCATCTGAGATAATCAGTGCATGCATTGTCCAGCTTAGTACATAAATACTAACAGCTACATTAAACTGCTTTAGTCTCTTAGTCTGTGTGGAAAGCTAACTGGGACCAGAAAGAAACATTTCCAGCACCATCAGCACTCCCTCATTCCTGGAGGCAACAGGTCTCCAGGAAAAATGACGGTACCATCTTTTTCCTGTCATTCAGCTGTTTGGCCCTACTTCCCATGTGTAGAACTTTGCTTGTAAAATGGTCCTTCCCTGCATGAGGTCCAGAAGTTCCCAAATCCCAAAAAAGATTGTTTTAAGCTTTGCCATCATCTCTCCTCCTCTCACCAAGTTAGAGGTCAGGCAAATATATCACTTACTCTGCAGCCCTCTGCAGTGGTGCTGCAGTCAATACCAGCACTTACCATGTAAGAGCAAATAATATCCTTTGCATCATCGTTTGCACCACCGTAGCTCTACACTAACTAAATAGGCTATGACAAAAATCAAATTGTAACCTTCTGAAATGGCTACAGAATTATGAAATAAAGGAAACTACAATTATATACTCAATTACATAGGTTTTTTTTATTTTAAAAAGCTGCCATGTGGTAAGAAACTCACTTCTAAAGAATAAGCTGCGGTAAACTACTTCATTGTATATCCTAGATGAATTTAAGGCCAAACTAAACTACATTTTAAGCAAATCATTGGTCTTTCACTTTGAACAAGTCCCAAGATTCTAGTGCAACCTTACAGTTCAAAAAGTACAGCTAGATAATGAAATTACCAATCTCAAAAAGTCCACATTAGCCAACAAACAAAAGCTTAAACACTTTAGTCAATGCCTTTGCTCCAAAATTTAACAATACCCCCTGCTCAAAAATATCTCAGTGCAAGAATAAATCAACACAAAAGGACTTCTGTAAAAATGGAGAAAAGCTAAAAAGAGTTCAGTTTCCCTTTGCAAAATTACAGGTACTAAAGATGACAGAATTGTTCAGATAAAAAAACCTGGAAATTATGTCTGGTTTTATAAATTCTTATGCTCTCAAAATGCTTTCTTATTACCAATGATTCAGTCAATATTTCTGCAAGTAAACACTTACAAATATTAAAACAGTCTCTCTCCTAAAAAATTACATTTCCCCATTTTTTTTTTTAATTTTAACATTGTTTATGGTGGAATATTTTAGAAAAAAAAAAGCATTTTTATATTAGGAAACTATTTCATTTATGTGAAACTCCAATTTTCCATGGTTCTATGCACAAAAAAGGAATTAAATATTTAACACTGTTACACAGGGATTTCAAACAAATTAACTTTGTGATGAGAAAAAGGCAAAAATTGGTAATTAAAAGAGAACTTGAAAGGACATACAAGCACAATCTTTTCCAAGTCCTCTCAATACATACAAATATTTAATAGCCTATGCAACACTGGAAGATGCAGCACGAGTTCCAAGGAGGGGAAAACACAGCTTTTTTAAAAGAGCTGGTGTTTGCATGCAGAAAAGATGGAAGAATGCAATGATATAATTCTTTTCATTTCCCGTGGTCCAGTGAATTGCATCAAAACCCAGATAAGACTTCCCTAATGTTCAGTATCCCCACGCAGGAGTTACTCTTTCACAGTCAAAGAAAATTGAAGTGATTCCTGAAGCGCTGATTAAGTGATTACTGACACCTCATGTGCATTATCCACCTCTCCAAAATATGCACTATCCTTCTTTGGTTGCCTGCTAGACTGTGAGGGATCTAGGTGGTGTTACGCTCTGGGATGTGCTCTCGGACTCTGTACGGGTGTTAGGTGGTGAGTTGGACTAGATGATCCTTGTGGGTCCCTTCCAACTCATAATATTCTGTGATTCTGTGATTCTGTGATTCTGTATTGTCACCCACTGGTTTCTATAGTGTCTCACCAAGATCCTGTAATTCCCAAGTTACCTGAAATGCACACATGAGAAACACACTATAAGAACTTCTAATGATTCCTGATTCAACCAAGGAACTGCCACCACCAAGGGACATAGGTTATGGACTCTGCCCATAAGTAGAGATTTCTAGTATCAGGACTGTGTTACTTGCAGATTTTTTCAAGTAAATTTTAGAATTTCACTTTAACACCATACACCACTTCTGTCATCGGCCTGCAGCATGCAGCAGAGCTGCACTCTGAATCATGAGGACTAAAGAAGCAGAACATGCACTTCTCGGCCCATTTTCTTCAAAGTATTTCCTGCATTATCTACATGCCCAGGAGCTGGGAATTTCTCAATGAACTGACTAACTGTACACAGAGAAACTCCAGTCTTCGATGAATAACTGTGAGGTCGTTACTGAACCATGTGGTTTTTTGCCTGTTATTTTTTGTTTTCTATTGCAATCAAAGGTCTTTATTAACAGGGATACATATTTTCTTCTCTGTGCAGAAAACATACAGTTCATTTATATATAAATTACCATTTATAATGGTATATACTCTAGCTTTCCTCACACTTTCCAGCTTAATACACCTAGAACTCTGGCTGCACCTTTCTGAAGGCACAACTCCCCAGTTATTAAGACATAATATTAATTTATTTCACAGAATCACAGAATTAACTAGGTTGGAAAAGACCTTTGAGATCATCAAGTCCAACCTATAAATCATCAACTATTTTACTATTTACAATTTTTTCTTTAACTTATACTATCCTTTCCAGTACCCATAGTCCAATATCCATTAGCATTGTACCATTTTCAAGGATGATTTATTTGTGAAAAGAGAGAAGTATCATAAATTGTCTTTGGCTGAAAAAAAAGCTATGGGTATTCCTTTAGATGACAATGATAAAATTGGTGAGTTTTTTTCACAGATCCAAATATGTTAGACATCTTTACTCCCTTTTAGCTGATTTTTTTGTCTTTGATACATACATACATAATACATGCATCATCCAAACTCTCCAGTATCAGGTAAAAAGATTGTTATAGGTATCTCAGCAAGTGGTTTTCTTGAAATTTATTAGTACACATATGGTAGGTATGATTCGATGATTTTAAGCAGGTCACGGAAAAGTGGTCTGAAGGTAGGAGAAATACATGTACTGGAAGAGAAATGCTGAAAGGGCCTGGGCACTGTAGTGCATGAAACACNTCTAGGTTGGTATTATGCTCTGGGATGTGCTCTCGGTCTCTGTACGGGTGTTAGGTGGTGAGTTGGACTAGATGATCCTTGTGGGTCCCTTCCAACTCATAATTTTCTGTGATTCTGTGATTCTGTGAACTGACTAACTGTACACAGAGAAACTCCAGTCTTCGATGAACAACTGTGAGGTCGTTACTGAACCATGTGGTTTTTTGCCTGTTATTTTTTGTTTTCTATTGCAATCAAAGGTCTTTATTGACAGGGATACATGTTTTCTTCTCTGTGCAGAAAACATACAGTTCATTTATATATAAATTACCATTTATAATGGTATATACTCTAGCTTTCCTCACACTTTCCAGCTTAATACACCTAGAACTCTGGCTGCACCTTTCTGAAGGCACAACTCCCCAGTTATTAAGACATAATATTAATTTATTTCACAGAATCACAGAATTAACTAGGTTGGAAAAGACCTTTGAGATCATCAAGTCCAACCTATAAATCATCAACTATTTTACTATTTACAATTTTTTCTTTAACTTATACTATCCTTTCCAGTACCCATAGTCCAATATCCATTAGCATTGTACCATTTTCAAGGA
Organism: Pitta sordida; assembly: GCA_013390025.1. Classification (NCBI taxonomy): domain Eukaryota; kingdom Metazoa; phylum Chordata; class Aves; order Passeriformes; family Pittidae; genus Pitta; species Pitta sordida. Next base: position 33,578 of record WEKX01008295.1, on the reverse strand, counting down.
TGATTTATTTGTGAAAGAAGTATCATAAATTGTCTTTGGCTGAAAAAAAAGCTATGGGTATTCCTTTAGATGACAATGATAAAATTGGTGAGTTTTTTTCACAGATCCAAATATGTTAGACATCTTTACTCCCTTTTAGCTGATTTTTTTGTCTTTGATACATACATACATAATACATGCATCATCCAAACTCTCCAGTATCAGGTAAAAAGATTGTTATAGGTATCTCAGCAAGTGGTTTTCTTGAAATTTATTAGTACACATATGGTAGGTATGATTCGATGATTTTAAGCAGGTCACGGAAAAGTGGTCTGAAGGTAGGAGAAATACATGTACTGGAAGAGAAATGCTGAAAGGGCCTGGGCACTGTAGTGCATGAAACACTGCTACGCAACTTACCACCAAATAGGGGAAACGGTTAACTAGGATTTTAGCTATTATGCCTGCTTTTGATCCCAGCCATTATTTTTGAGATTTCTAGTCTTTCTTTATACACTCTAGCCTGTAATATAAGGAATGTTCACCTACTCTGTACTACATTGTGAGAATCAATGAACCTGACTTTACACCAGAGTGGTTAGGGCCTGCTTCATAAATTTTCTCCATCTAACATTTTGTGGGCTGCATAAGAAATACATAGGCATATATCTGAATATACATAATAGTCTGGTTTTTTACACAATGTATTTTGCAATTTTTTTTTCACTGTTATATTATTAGAGAAAATTATTTTGATTCTCAGCTTGTGGGATAACTTTATGGCTGTATATAAACCAGCAGGCAGCTTTATGGAAAGGCTATGCCTTTTCAAAATAGCAAATATTAATAATATCCTAACTAGAAACTCCTTTTCCAGTTTTCTCTGAAGCACTAAAAGATACTCAGCATGTCCAGTGTTTCCTAGAACACAGAACATCAGACTTAGATGAAGTATTCGGAATACCCATACCAGTTTGTCTAGGATATTCATTTGCAAACAGTAGCTATTCCAAGTGACAGAGCTGAATAAATAAATTACAAAAAAGTTAGTAATAACTCCTGTTAGCTTTTATCAAAGAAGGGACCTTCGATAAGTAGAAACATAACCGCCCATCTGCCTAATGATGTAACTTGTTATTACATTCCATATGCTGGTAAGTGAGATGGGTAACACAGTACTGAGAATTGATCTTGAACTCGCTCCACGAATGCCATCAGGTTCATGGCTGTTAGGTGTAAGTTGCAAAATCAAGAAACACAGGACCCAAGACGTTTTTGAGAAAACCTATCAAGCTATGTATTATAAACTGTGCTTTGTTACAAAGAAGTTGAAGACCGATCATCTTTGGTGAATTTAAAAAGCTACCCGGCACTTCAACAACCAAACAAGTAATAGTGTATTCTTGCTTTATTTTGCTGGCAAGCACTTTGTTTGTGTTTAATCACAGCAATTATTTCTACTGTACTTACTCCCTGTAATTTCATGTTATATAGAACGACAGTTATTTGAGCTAAAACAATTGCTCATAATAATTTGAGTGTTTATTTTTATTGTGATTATTGTCATTCCAGTTCTCTCATTGCAGGAACAGAACACTCAAAGTTATGCCTATACAGACCATTTAACAACTAAGCTGTTCTTTTCCTTGTGGTTCAACCACTTACTAAGGAAAAAGCAAACCACAACAACTATGCACAGAATGAAAAAGTAAATGAAAATAGTAAGTTATCTTCTCACCCCTCTGATAACTGCTAATAAAAATTGTAAGAATGAGACAAAAAAATAGCTACTGTACTATTTATTTTTGCATTGAACTATCAGATTTTTTATTTTTCGCCAAGGAATGGGTTTTAGAGATACTGTATTTACCAGCATGTGTTAATAAGAAACTGAATCCCACAGAGCTGAACATGAGAGCTGAAGTCAGAGCACTTGTTTTTTTCCACTACTCCTCTCTGTCACTCCAGTACCTTCTTGTCAAAATACAGAGTCCAGAACTGCACCAATGCTTAAAGCTATAGAAAGCCAAGTCTTACACAGTAGCAAAATGATGCCCCCTGTATTGCTTTCTGACAATTTCATTGGTCTTTTTGCTGCCAAGGGATACTGAGCTCATGGTTTCAGAAATACCTTGACAATCACTTCAAGATCCCTCTGATTTGGAGATTCAGAAAATTACAAATTTAGTGAGTTAGGTAAGGGCATAGAGATTTAGGGATTTTAGTGAATTAGTGAAAATTTAGTGAATTTCTAGTGAATTTTAGAAGGATTAGTAGACTTTAAAATCATTCAGAAGGCCTGAGAGTTAAGGTTGAATATTAAGGGTGAAAAATGCTGTTCTGCAGTCTCTGAAGGTAAACAAGAGTGTGTGTTAGCCACAAGAAGGGGAAAAGAATGAGCAACGCTGAAGCTAATTGGTTGAAGGACTCATGGCAAAAGACATAATGTTGAAAGGATGAATATTCATGGAGTGATTTGCATATATATGAGACAAGGGGTTAAAGATGGGTGACAAATCTGGGTGGCCCCCTTTTGGCACCTGGCAGGGCAGAGGCCACTGCTGTCCCTCTTTCCTTGGCTCTTAGGCCAAAAATAAACTTTTTTCTGCATGCATGCAGCTACCTTGAGTCCTGACTGATTTTCCTTAAATCACCTCTCCACGTTTTAACATGTACTTCTAAGCCCAGCACTACTGTAAGCACAATTTAAACTACTTTCCTCTTGATGGAGAAGACAAGGGAGATATTATAGCACCTTCCAGTACCTAAAAGGGGCTTAAAAGAAAGCTGGAGAGAGGCTTTTTTCCGAGGGTCTGGAGTGATAGAACAAGGGGTGATGCTTTGAAACTACAACAAGTTAGATTCAGATTAGATATTAGGAAGAAACTGTGAGGGTGGTGAAGCACCTGGTCAGGTTCCCCAGAAACTGTGGATGTCCCATCACTGGAGGTGTTCATCGCCAGGTTGGACAGGATTTGGAGCAACCTGGCCTAGTGGAAAGTGTCCCATGGCAGGGTTGTTGGAACTAGATGATCCTTAAAGTCCCTTCCAACCCAAACCATTCTGTGAATCTATGATAATCACTCTTCAGTAATTGTCACCAAGAAATGCTGATGACATGGTCATAAACATAAAAGAATATACATAAAAAAGAGATGATCCTTGTGGGTCCCTTCCAACTCATAATATGCTGTGAATCTGTGTGTGAATCTGTGNGTTCATCATCCTTCTTAAACTGGGGAGCCCAGAACTGCACACAGTACTCAAGATGTGGTCTGATATACCGCATCAGACTTTTGTATCCTCAGAAGGTAGGTTATCACTACTCCACAGTTTATTTGGCACAAAGCTGACTAAGAATTAGATCTTAGATATCAGCTCAACAGAGCCACAAAAGTGAGTAACTTTAGTTTTCATTCATGATACATCAACCTTTCTTTAACCTTATCTAGCTGCCTTGCAATTTCTTTCTAGCTTATTAAATATTATTTTCAATTGAATTTTAAAAAATTATTCACTGTACAGACAGAGCTTTAATCTATGTAGCGAGGTCCAAAATTATTACCCTGTTTTCCAAAGAGTAATAAATCTAGAATCTGTGCTTCTGCAACCAAAACTCATTCAGGCCTCTGAGCTGCATAATAACTCTATGGGACACTTCCACAAAATAAGTAACTTCTAAATGGAAACCTTGAAACATGATAAAAATGTTAAAACACACTCCACATACGCATAGAATGTATTTTTAACTGATCAATAAATTCTTCTAGCCTCGGCTGTATGTCTAAGTACCAGGTCTTAAAAATTAAACTCCTGTCATATTCTCAGCGATGCGCTTTGCAGCAAGTATTTGTAATCATTTTGCCCTCACATTCCAGCAGGAAATCAGTCTGTAGCTATCAAATAGGGATAATTAAAGAAAACATAAACCACATAATTGCAGCTCTCTTCACCAAACTACTTAAGACTAGATCTGGAACATATCGTGTCAAGTTGATTCCCTGTCATAATAATAATGGCTCATTTCATGCATTTATACTCATAATCCTCTGGCTTCTTGTCTGATACTACCAATTAATTATGACCAACAATTAAAGCATAAAATAAATGGAAAGGCAAAAAAATAAAAATGAAAAAATAAGTGCAGCAAAGTTACAAAATTGAAAGTTTACAACTACTGGATAAACAGTGGATAAACACAGAGTGGCCTTTCAAAAAACAGCAAAAATGGAGGTTGAGATCTGAAAGGAGGATGCAACCAGCAAGATCATGGGTAGCTACCAGTGAGTAGAGTGAAAAAGTAGTTCACAGAAACAGAGCTGAGCTGTGCAGTAGTACAACAATGTACCCACTTGTGGGGTATATGTTGATGCAACAACTGTATGCACCTAATTCCTTTGGAAACCTGACTTTGAACCAAATCATCTTCAGTAAGGAGGTGCAAAGCAACTTATAGTCAAACTTCACCCTTTGCGAGAAACGGGACTTGTCAGGGTCTCGCGAAACATCTAATTCGCAAACATGCCTGGGTCCTTACTATGCACACAGGCCACACCCATCACTCCACCCCCAGCCAATCAGGAGCGCTGGGGAGTGTTTTCTGTTCCTCCCCACGGGCTCTCACAATACAGGGGAGCAAAGGGAAGTGTTTCTGAGCCCTCTCCAACTGGGAAGACCCCCAGAGAATCTCTGGGCTTCTCTTCTCACCGCCCCCACCCCGTGCTGAAAGGAGCAGAGAGGCACTGGCACACGCCCACTCTGCTGTCCGTGGTTTGCATCCCCCCCCCAATAGGGACTAGCTGTGACAGACACCAGCACCCCCCCAATGCCTNACCAGCACCCACCCAATGCCTCTTTCCATGGAAACATTGCAATACACACTGGACACACGCATACACAATGCTCCCTGCTCTCACCCCCTGGTGACACAGGCAAGCGCGCCTGGTGCAGCTGCCCCATGGGGCAGAGGAGACCCCCTTCGCTCCTCCGACCATGCAAGGAACTCTCAGGAATGCCCCGCAGCTGCTCTGGAGCTGGGGGGGCGGGACGACCGAGGCCAAATTTACATATCAATGGGCTGCCAGTCCACGCTGATGGGCAGCTTCGTGGAGGGGGGTCAAGACCCATGGTATCATGGTATAGGAGACCCGACAGTTATTACTCAAAGTCAAAAGACAACAACAATATTCACAGGTTCACAGGTTATTCCGAGTTGGAAGGGACCCTCAGGATCATCTAGTCCAACTCCCCACCAACTAGACCATGTCACTGAGCTCCTCATCCAGTCTTCTCTTAAACACCTCCAGGGATGGCGACTCCAGCACCTCCCTGGGCAGACCATTCCAATGAGCAATCACTCTCTCTGTGAAAAACCTCTTCCTAACATTCAGTCTAAACATCCCCTGGTGTAGCTTAAGGCCATGTCCTCTGGTTCTGGTGTTGTCAGCCTGAGAGAAGAAATCTTCACCCATCTGGCGACAACCTCCCCTCAGGTAGTTGTAAACAGCAATTAGGTCTATCACTTCCTGAATTGGAAAATACACAAAACAGTTAAACATAGAACAGGATGGTTGTGCTGATTAAAGAAACCAATCTGTTCGTCTCTGATTACATGCCAGAGCTAGTATGATGAAAAATATGGGATTACATGTTATGGTGGGATAAAGAAAACTGGAAGGGAGGGGAGGGGGAGAAGTTAATCAACATTTATAAGCAGTGAGATGTTAATTTGAATCCTGCATCATAAAAATCATACTCTTTGTACCTCCATTTCCTAAACTCTGGAATCTAGATCTTCTGGTTTTGCCAGAACAAAGGTATGGGGCCACAGTGCAAGTCAGGGCTAGGAAACTTTACAGATTAAAAAAAAAAAGTGGAAAAAAGTTTAAGGGATGCAACAGGAAAGAGCAAACTAATGAATCCTTGAACATGGTGTTCACAGGTTCACAGGTTATTCCAAATTGGAAGGGACCCCCAGGATCATCTAGTCCAACTCCCCACCAACTAGACCACGTCACTGAGCTCCTCATCCAGTCTTCTCTTAAACACCACCAGGGATGGTGACTCCACCACGTCCCTGGGCAGACCATTCCAATGAGTGATCACTCTCTCTGTGAAAAACCTCTTCCTAACATCCAGTCTAAACCTGCCCTGGCGTAGCTTAAGGCCATGTCCTCTCGTTCTGGTGTCATCAGCCTGAGAGAAGAGATCTTCACCCATCTGGCGACAACCTCTGTTGAAAACATAAGGATTAAAAAAAGGAACTAGGATGTCACTTGTGCTACAGGTTCCTTAAACTTTCGATAACTAAATCAATGCTGTTCATTATCACAACATCTACACTGAGGGACCTTTTTGAGTGAAAAAGTACAGGTAAATATTCAATAATATTCAACTCAGATTAACTAAGTAAGCAAAGCATGGCATGCTACTACTTATGGTATTCCCATTAACTCAATATACTTTTTCAACTCTGTGTTTTTGCATATCAAAAGGGAGGAAGGAAGACATGCCACTCTTCTGGGAAAAATGGGGAGACTTTTAAAATGCCAAGCACCATCAAGTATTTCCTCTTAGTTGTGCACTAAGAAACTGGTGTTTTTCCATCTGCTGAATCCTTTACTTTTCCCTTCTTGGATCTTTAAGGAAATTTCAAGTCTATGAAGCATTGGACAGATGTACAATGCAAAAAGGGTATATACAAAAATAGCTGCTCCACTCAGGAAGCATAACAGAAAACCACTGGCTCATGTATGACATTTAAGAAGAAATCCAATAAATTACTTTCTCTTCTAAGCCAGTTCATGCATAGAAATATAATGGGCTAAAATAATAGAGAGACACAAATTCATGAATTATTGAAATATTACAAATAAAGTTCCCTTTCCATGAGCTAGAGAATATATACATTTTTTTGTTATTTGAACAAAGCATTTTCGCATAAGTCCTTCATCATATTTGTAAGCACAGAGAAGGAAAACATAAAGCAGGAAAAAAAATAAAAGCAGGCTTTATTACTTTAAAAATTATTATTAGTAAGGGAAAATGGGATTGAACTGCAAGCAACTGAGCATGATATTCAGCATAACCTCAGTCTTCCTGAGAAGGATTCTCCGTAACATATGCTGGATATATTTCTCATCTGTATTCCTTCAAACACATCAAACAAGAAAATAAGCACCTCTTTGGCCCAGTTCACCTTGTCCAGAAGCAAATAGGTAAACTAGATCAGACAAACTGTGCATGCCAAGCATCTGTTCCTCTCCCTTGCTTACAAGGAGTCCAGCCAGTGTGACCATTGCAGGTGTAGGGGTGCAGAGAACAGAGTTCTGCAAATTAAACTAGATGACTCTTAGCCCACAGAGCACTTGGCAACTTATGTCATGCATGACCCCAAATCTTCAGAGCATGGACTGACATGTAGGTCTACACTGTAAATGGTATCATGAATCTTCAACTTGTACTTCACCATAAGTGAATATAATTTGCGAAGACTGAAAAAATACAATTAAAATAGGAATTTAAATAATTTTAAAAAATTAAAAATAATTATTGCTCCAGAATAGGACTGACTGCTTCGGAATACAGAAACACACTGCTAACCTATTTTGTTCTTACATGAGTCTTTTTGTAAAAACTGAAACAAATGTCTCAAAGAGAAAAATTAACCAAACTTAATGACAAAGATGTTACTGATATTTTAAATTTTCATATTACAAATATTTCAAAATTTTCCAGTTTTCATCTCAGTCACAAATCATAGAATCCCTGCGTCATCGAATGGGTAAGGTCATCTGGTCCAATCTCCCTGCTCAAGAAGGGTCATTCCTGAGCATATTGCACAGGATTGTATCCAGATGGTTCTTGAATCTCCAGTGAGGCATTTAAGCCCATATTTTTCTTCCTCTCCTATACCTACAAAACTTTTTTGAGTTGCACTTCAAAACCTAAGTTTATTCACAGAATCCTAATTAACACCTGAACAGAAGCAAGTTCAATCTACACTAAAGTAATTAAAAAACGCAAAATAGAAGAAGCAGACCTTGGTTTAATTTTTCAGGAATTTACTTCATAACCTTAACTTTGTATATAAGGTTTTTAAAACACTAGAATTTGCAATGATAAATACAGTAATCCTTTGAGTTTTGGGGGGGGTCAGTTCCAGAAAGATGCCACAACAAGTGAAATCTGCAGTAAATAGGGTAAATACAGTAAATACAAATTAAAAGCCAAGGGAAAAAACACCACAATGTATTGAAGCCACGAATGGTGAATCGTGAAGCATCAAGGGCTTACTGCACTAACATCAGACCATTGTGCTGGTCCCAACAGTTATATAGTCTTACCTCCATTTACGCGGGTTATGGGTCTCCCGGGGGTCCCACGAATCACCCAATCCACGAGCAAGAATATGCACATAGGCCACGTTCATCCTCCCACCCTCTGCTGCCCCAGAGCACTGGGGAGCATTTTCAGCACCTCCTCACAGCCTCTCACTGCACAGGGGAGCAAAGGGAAGCATTTCTGTGCTCTTTCCAACTGGGAAGACCCCTGGAGAATCGCTGGGCTTCCCTTCAGCCACGCTGCCGCTTTCGCCACCACCGCTGCCAGGACACTGCCACCGTGCATGACTGCATTGCTGCCGTGATGGGGAAGCTCGTCCCATGGCTGCGGTGGGGCAGAGGCTCAGCAGTCCATGCTCGCAGTCTGCAAGCAGTACCCGGAAAGGTGTTGGTGGGGACAAACGCTTGAGAGCACCTCACACCAGGACACCAAGGGGGAGAAGCAGCAGGACACCTCGCTCCTGGCACGGGTGGCACCGCAGGAGTACACACTGTGTGTTATGAACCTTCCCCGCCACGTAACCTCCGCACCACTCATAAGGGAGTAAACTGTGGCTGTGCCCAGTGAGCAAGAGGTGCTTCCCGCCCCCCCACTCCCCCGGCAGTGTGCTCCGCGAACAGCCAATTAATATTCACTGAGAAATATTCTGTGAATCTGTGAAGATGCGAATCAATAGGCATGAATATGCGAGGTATTACTGTATCTAGGAAATATATTCAGGAATTAATGTCTCTATAATAATAAATAATAAGAAACACTTCTAGCACCATTCAAATAATCCGTAACATTTAACCATTAATCATAAACCATAGACATCTGGTATCCATACATTAAAATCAGGGGGGAAACATTTAATATTTTGACTATTTAAAAGAATATTAGTGATAAATTACATAAATTGATGCCCACACCAATGGCAACTCCTAATATATGACACAATTCATAGTAGCACATCAAAAGAAAAGAATCATCATTAGCATATAACCTGGAAGAGATTCATTCTTCTTAAAAAGATAGAAAGGTTGGAAGAAATTGATTTTACATATCTATTTCTCATGTCTCAGGATATGTTCAAACACCACATAAAGATGCCTATTCTCATCTCTCAGCTTAAAACCAGAGCACAGCATCTTCTACTAGGAGAAAAAAACTATGCTCACCAGCAACCCATATAAAAAAACCACTATATACTGGAAAAAAATTTTGAGAGGTCTGTTAGCAATCCACACAAAGATTTTAAATCCCATCAGAAATTTTAATTTAAAAATCTACCTATTCAGTTTTTCTGTCATTAATATTACCTTTTAAAATTAAAAAAAAAATTATTAAAAAAACATCTGTCTTACAACTGATACATAAGCCACTTCTATATAAATGATTATCAAATTATCCTAAGAGCATGCATTAGAATCTATACAGATTTTAAAACTCCTTCATGTTGCCTCTCCTATAGCTACTCTAAGCAAGTATTTTATTGGCACAATGTCATTAAACAGTGTAAGACATCTGGTAAACATCATCTTATCTTTTGCCTAGTTATTTGGCATGAAGAACTGTTCTTTCCCAACACAAGGTACAGTTAAAATGGGGAAATATTTACATAAGTGTTACTGAGAAATTCAACTGAACAATGCATACATTCTTCTCTCGGTAAAATTACACACTAAGCTCAGACTTAATGGCAAGCAGCTTAGTAACAGCACCATTCACACTCAGCTGGATCAGACCCTCAATTAAAATTCCTTCATTTCAAGCTAATAATCAAAACAGCTGAGAATTCCACATCCACATGCAAATGCAATATTTCTTCATTTTCATTTTAACAGAACCTTGGCTACAGGAATACATCACTAAATTAAGCCCATGAATATTCATGCAGATCAACCCGCACAGCCGTGGCGGCGGCTTGCCCGCTCCCAGGTGGGGCAGGCACGGTGGCAGCCCCGCTCTGAACACAGCCGGGCACCTGCCCCACTCCAAGAGAGGAGGTTTCATGCAGTTATGAAAGATTTACACACTCTCAGGTTAGACGCGCTACCCGAGACTTTCTCGAATGACTCTCTGAGATGTACTCGTGTACCCTGAGCATGGCAAGACCACGTCTACCCACCTGGAGAGACACCAGGAGAGCGGCACAGGTGACTCCCCTGCACCAGTGTTCCTGGCCAAGTGGAAAAGGGATTTTTCCTGGCTTAGGGTGGCTGCGGGCGCTGGGAGACACCGACACAAACACCGACACACAGCAGGGCAGTGCCAAAACAGCACCAGAGCACCAGGGGGGTGTGCAGGGTGCAGGGCAAATTTGCATATTAATGAGCTGCCAATCAACACAGAAGGCGGGCTTCGTGCACAGGGCGGAAGACCCACGCTACTGTGGTATAGGACACCCGACTGTATTTGCTTTTACTTTGAATCATGGAGTGTCAATCTGGAAGAAGCTGCTAAGAACAGATGCAAAATTTCACACAGCTACTGTCAACATTGTTCTTAAATCTATCTGTAACTTCCTTTCCAATATGGTTAAACACAATCTTTTGAATACTTCTACCTAACTACTGTCTAGAAAAAGAGTCCAGGTAATATTGCTCCTTGAGAATGGCTCAGCAAGCCAAGACTGACCTATTTGTAGAGGGACAGCCACCCAGCCCAGACATTCCTTCCCGTTCCAAGCCTGAAGGCTTGGCCAGGACTGTTGATGTTAGAAGTCAAGTATATTTCCCAGAGCATGCTTCAGATATGGTCTCTTTTGTGAAACAAAAGCAGAGGCAGCAGAACATGCAAATCTAAAAATGGAAAAAATACTTGTGATGGTTCTCCTGCAATGCTAGGTGTCCCGAAGTGAGCAAGTAAAACATGAAAAGCCTTAAGCAACACATATCACTTCCAGGTGCATGTTTTGTTTCCAGTCATTTGTCAAGCCCTCACTTAATGCAAACCTTACAAGACCAGGTTAAAAAAAAATGAAAACAAACAAACAATCACATCCCCTCTCCTCTCCCCCCAAAAAGGCAAAACAAAAAAACCCCAAAAAACCCAAAACTAAATAAAAAACCCACAACCAACCAACCAAAAATATCCCAACCCTCCAGGGTCTGCATTTCCCAACAAAGTTTCTCAAATACCTCAACAAGAAAACAATGATGTAATTTCTGAATAATGCAAAAGCTGCAAAAATTACTAATAACTTATTTTTCAAGTCTTCTCTGAAAAAGTTAATGCATTACTAGCAATGCAGCCAAAGTTTTCCCTTTAATCAGTGTATGACCTCTGAATGGTCCAGACATTACAACATATTCCGTCACTGATACCAAAACCATTTAATTTCTAAAATTCAATTTTAAAGGTTTTGGATTTTTATTTCCCATTAAAGAAATACTTTCTGAATCATTTTAGGAACTATGTCCTGCACTTAGACAAAGAGAAGCTGAGTGAAAAGTACAGCTATTTAAATCAATTTTGTTTAAAACCAGTATTTCAATGAAAAATGACAAAACAGAAAATGTAAGCATGGGAGCTTACACAATTGTTGGTGAAAAAGTATTACAGATACTGTATGCATATAATTTGCAGAAACCACTTGAAAAAAACCTGAAACGACATCTAGGATAAATATATCGCACAACAGCCTAGCAAATACCAAACACTTAAGAGAAAACCTTAAATCTTACTTTTCTGTGCCTTGCAGCAAATTTAATAGCCTCAAATATCCCAGTAATGCTTGTAACACTTGAGCAGATCAGTTTTAGAAATTCACATCACAGATGAGTTTCAATGGCATAAACCAGGTAAAAAATTTTACTACACATTTTTTTCAAAGAAATAAATATATAGGATTCTGATGTATCTCTTTAAATAGATACATGTATCTTTTATATATATATACATACACACATATATATATAGCTGATTTTCTTTCTTTTTCTACTTTTTTTTTCTTGGAGACTTCCCTAGCTTTCCCTTTCCAGACTCAGTAATTACAAAGGTCCATAACAAAATTAAGAAAAAAGCCCCCCAAAACCTACAGTTGAATACCATGAAGTCATTTATAATTGTCCAGAGTCAAACAGGGAAATGCCTTGTACTGGGTTTTTCTGTGGCTGGGTTTCTGGTAGCAAGGGGGCTATTGGGGAGGCTTTTCTTCAAGTTTCTGGAAGCCTCCCTCATAGCTGGGATAGTCAATGCCAGCCAGCTCCTGGCTGGCCAAGGTCAAGCCAATCAGGAGTGATAGAAACACCACTGTGATAACACATTTAGGAAGGAAAAAGGAAAGAACGTTGCCTTAAAGATGATACTTCTCACTGTAAGCTCTGATCCTGTTAGAAACAAATTCTTTTTATATATCCCCACCTTGGAGTTTGTTTTGCCTGTGACTGTAAGAGATTTCTATTAGTCCTCATTACTGCCCTTGCAAAATCTTTCTTTTTTTTTTCCTTTTCATCTCTCCCCTGTTTATATTGCTGTGGGGGAGGGTGTGTGTGTGGGGGGGGTGGTTAAAGTGAGAGAGCAGCTGTTGGTGAGTCTCTGACATCCAGGCAGGGTCAAACCACCACAAGCCTATTCACCACTGGCTCTTCTCATCAGACACAGACATGAAAATATCTTTTACCTATAAACTCCTAAAACCTTTGGCTGCAAACAAGAATTTGGACCTAAAGATTCTTAGCTTCTTGAATTTTTCTGGTGTCATTACCAGGGCAGGTAATTAAGGGCGCATAAAGGGCAACAGACACTGAGTGGAAGTTGACGACCTCATGACGGTAAGATGCAGTTAGGACTGCAGATCTTACTAGTGATTTTTTAGTGTCCTGGGGAGACAATAAAAAGCATTTAGGACCTTGAAGCATTCTAGATGTCTCTAGATCCAGATGTCTCTCAAGTATTACAGGAACTATTTATCTATCCTCAATCTTAAAATGCTAACACCTTGATCACCTGAAGGAGAACATAAGGTTAATATGGTGCTTCAGGAGCTATGCACTTAATTATTCAAGAGAACCTTTGGGTTTATTTCTTAATTTCACATCACAGATGTATTTTCTGAGCAGGAATTTATTAGATCGATGGTATTTCCCTTTGCCTACTGCAGTAATTAAATTGCACTGTCATTAAAGTGTTTTTCTCAAGGGGCTTGACCTTAAGAAGGTCTCACTGCATATTCAAGTTTTCCTTGACAACAACTCTTAGCTGTCATCCAGCACAGGAGCTACTGGCCAGCATTCACCAAGAGAAAGAGACAACAACTGAAACTCTTCTCGTCCATCAATACCTTCCTAAAAAATAAGGTTTAGCATTGCTTTGCTTGTTTAGCAGTTTTGATTGTTTCTAAGGTAATAGCTTGTTTCAGTACAAATGGTGGAGTCAATAAGCCAGCGTTGTACTAGAAACAATTTTTATAACATCTTCAAGAAAAGCATCCCACATTATTCAGCACTTTAGATGGTAGCTGTAAAGACAAAGCTGAATTCCTCCACAGTTTATTATCTTCAGGAGTATCAACTCCTAAATGAGTCCATACTCACTATTCAATGAGCACTGCCGACTCCTACTAACATCTGTATCTCGACTAGCTGTGAGGAAGCAAGGACACAGTAGGATGGATGGGAAGATTAGGTGACAAGCAAAAAAGCCAACAGGAAGAACAGACAGTTCTATTTGTCAGTGCTATTTCATAGATTCAGAGCAGCACAACTTCAGGCTTCATCCTCGTATCAACAAAACAGAGAAAGGATTTCTCCACACAAGTACATACTGTGGATCACATAAACACAGTCATGTAGCACCAATGTGCATCTCACTTAAAAACTTGTATTAGAAAAACAAATTATTTTCAAATTGCCAGCTTTAGGGTACTATTGGTATAAGATATGGTTGTCAAACAATCAGTCAAACCTATAAAACAAGTGTGGTTAAAATGTGATTAGATTCACTTCTTCATGTAAGTTAAACAGTGAATTGTTGAAACAAAATTCCAGGTTAGCTAGCCTCTGGAAAAATAAACAACAAAACATATTTAAATAAGCAGGTTCCAACAAAATGTTACAGCAAGTTTTATTATGGATGTTCTGCACATACTTACAGGTTGAGCAGACCAATAGTGCTCTTGCCACAAGCTCACTGAGTAACTTCCACTTCTGCTTCACTCTGGAGGTGACATTTGGAATGAGAATCTCTGCAGGGACGTAGAACTGAATTGAATAGGTCACAAAAATCCCAAACGAGTACAGAATTTTTACAGACTGATACAACCTGTTGAAAACATTTACACACATTCATGTAAGTTAGCAACTTCATTAAAAAATTAGCATCCTACTGGCACTAAAGCTATATAATGAAAAAAATATTTTTCCCCCAGTAAACATGAATATAACATTACAGCTGCCTAAGAAATTGCAGAAGATAAGCTAACTAGAGTAAATCTTCCAATAAACATAAAGTACAGATGCCCTCGCCACTGCTACTTGTGTCTAAGTAAATAAGATGCAAAGAATGATCCATGCTACCAAGAGTTTATAATTTGGATACATATTAAATCCATGCTGCATAAACTACAAGCACTTGTCATAGGTCTGCTTGTAGCCACCTGACAGAAGTTATGAGTCTCCTCATATAATTTTCTTTCTAAGAATGCAGCTAAGGACATTATCAAAACTTTGGGTAAGAATCTGGTTCATGTGCCATGAGGTGTTGTGTGTTCACAAATGAGAAGTTCATGAGAATATTTCTCATAAACTACCTGTTCTAACAAAAGATGATACCAAGCACACCAAAGCATTTAATACCTTTTTTTTTTTCTGCTTCAATCCTTAAAAAGAAACTCAACTGAAGCAAAGGCAACATGCATAAGTACAAAAATAAAAAAACCAGCAGCAAGAGTAGGTAAAGAACAAATAGAACCTTCACCTCTGTATCTCTCAAATACTGGCAAGGGTCACTCAAAACCTTCTCTCTTTGAGTATCACAGTCTGTATCTGTATTTGTAAACAAAATCCAGCCACGACTCCTTTTGGCCCTGTGTCCTGTGCCCAAATGGCATGGCATGGCAAAATTTGCATCCATACAGCTCAGCTCTTTCCCACNATATATATATACACACACACACATACTCTGTGATTCTATGATATGAAGGAAAACTAAAAAAAAAAGAAAGGTTTGACTAATAGGTCTTAAATTATCTGTACCAAAGTTTTGATCATAACTGTATACAACTCAATGAAGTCCCAAAGGAATATTCAAATGGACAGACAAACTATTTCATCAATTATGTGGTGACATAATGGAGTAGCTAGTTTAAAATCTGCTGCTTTTATGACACATTTCTTCTTGATTCCTGAGCAGCTTTTAGAATTTTAGCAGAAACAAGAGTCACTACTTTATTAGCTCTGTATGACCGTCCTTATTCCAGAAGCTTTGGTGAATTTAAGCTGTTTTAAAAAAAAACAAAACTGACCAGCTATCTACAACTCATCTCTAATCCTCAGACTTCAGACCACCCCAAATCTTAATAAAAACAATTTTTAAAAGATATTAAAAAACAAGATTCAAGCTTTAAATGCATAGTTGTTCAAAGTAAGTGTCTCTGTAACACTGATTTTCTATAGTTCCACAAGGATTAAAACTTTCCTAATTAGAAAACAACTTTTATATTATTGAAGTGATTTTACTATTAATATTATATTCCAAACAGATAAAGGTGGCTCCTTAGGCTACCTTTTATTAGAAATCTAAATCATTCATACATGCTAAACGCCTTTTCAATTCTACATTTTAGATTTCATTGTACCTCTTTTAAGAGTAGAAACACCAGCAAGTAGCGTAACATAACAAAACTTGCATAACAATAGACCAAATAGGGCATTAACTCTACTAAGCTTTCATTTGAACCAGTATCACAGAAAGTCTTGTTGAATTTCAACATACTATTGCGTTTGTATGGTAATTAACCTTAGGGATTCACAGTAAGGGCATTGTTCCACAAAGACTGTCATTTATGTCTTAACAAAGAACAGATGGTGGAAATTACCTTCATATTCAGTCTCATGAAGATGGGACCCCTACTGAGGACAAAGAAAAAAATTTTTACAATAGGGTGGGTGAGTCACTGGCACAGGTTGCCCAAAGAAGCTGTGGATGCCCCATTCCTGGAAATGTTCAAGGCCAGATTGGACAGAGCTTGAAGCAACCTAGTCTTGGTAAAGATGTCTCTGCTCATGGCAGGGGATTGAAACAGATGACCTTTAAAGGCCCTCTCCAACCCAAACCATTCTATGATGCTATGAGACCCAAACCAAAGACACTACCAACTACTAAGGCAGAATTTTCCATAATCTACATTTGCAAATATTGTAGGATTTGGTTCAAACTGATGGCCACATGACAATAACTNAACAGGATGCCTCCATTATCCTGCCTTCAACATTTTGAAGGATGTGTTGAACACACAGTCAGTAATGGTTTTGAACACTGGTGTAGTTTTGAACAGAGAACTACAGCTAGTGAATTTGAATAGACCTGTCAGGCGTTTCTCATCTCACAAGTGCAAGTTAGCTCTTCAAGCTTTCCATTTTTTATAACACTGAAAGACTGCTAACAAACCAATCACGTTTTTATTAGATGGACACATACACAAAAGAAATTTAAAGTGCATATTTATATATATATANTTAGAAATCTAAATCATTCATACATGCTAAACGCCTTTTCAATTCTACATTTTAGATTTCATTGTACCTCTTTTAAGAGTAGAAACACCAGCAAGTAGCGTAACATAACAAAACTTGCATAACAATAGACCAAATAGGGCATTAACTCTACTAAGCTTTCATTTGAACCAGTATCACAGAAAGTCTTGTTGAATTTCAACATACTATTGCGTTTGTATGGTAATTAACCTTAGGGATTCACAGTAAGGGCATTGTTCCACAAAGACTGTCATTTATGTCTTAACAAAGAACAGATGGTGGAAATTACCTTCATATTCAGTCTCATGAAGATGGGACCCCTACTGAGGACAAAGAAAAAAATTTTTACAATAGGGTGGGTGAGTCACTGGCACAGGTTGCCCAAAGAAGCTGTGGATGCCCCATTCCTGGAAATGTTCAAGGCCAGATTGGACAGAGCTTGAAGCAACCTAGTCTTGGTAAAGATGTCTCTGCTCATGGCAGGGGATTGAAACAGATGACCTTTAAAGGCCCTCTCCAACCCAAACCATTCTATGATGCTATGAGACCCAAACCAAAGACACTACCAACTACTAAGGCAGAATTTTCCATAATCTACATTTGCAAATATTGTAGGATTTGGTTCAAACTGATGGCCACATGACAATAACTACTAAGATTCTAAGCAGCTAACTGTATGTGAAGAAAGAAATGTTACTTCTTGCAGTAAACCAGATTCACAGGTTATTCTGAGTTGGAAGGGACCCATAGGATCATCTAGTCCAACTCCCAAGTGAATGCCCACACAGGGATCTGACAAGCCATGGGCACCACGCTCCATCCAACCAAGCCTCCCATCATCTAGGCCATGTCACTNCCAGCTGATAGCGATGCACGGGGTTGTTATGTCCAAAGTGAAGAGTCCTTTGATGCCAGAAAAAAAGATAAGCAAAGAACAGCTGAAAACTATTCTTTAAGTCCATTTTCAACATTTTCTAAGTAAGAAAATATGCTGAGTGACGTGTACTACCAGACACTATACAAAGTAGAACTGCATCAAGTGATTCCTCCAAAAGTACTAATCTAGCAGGCTATTTTTAAGACTATGAGCATTTATTAATTTACTTAAATTTAACTTAAGAACTTTATTAATTGTCTAGGGTCTGTGCATGCCTTCCAGTCAACTCATCTGCAAGAACATCAAATAAAACTCAGAAAGCAGCAAATTTTAATTTAGTTTTCTTTATAGGGAAAGGGGTTTATTTTTAAGCAGGGGTTATCCAGATAGAATTAAACACTTAAGTCAAGTCTCACTGCTTAATTACATTGCAGGCCCTCTCACATGAAAGAGCCTTCTTATAAAAAATTCCTCTCCTCTACATTCCTCTAGTTCAACTTACTGTTGAAAAACTTACTGTTGGCAACTTACGGGTTTTTTATGTGATGACCAAATAGGAAATACTATCATTTTGTCATATGGTTCACAGGAAATTTGTTTTGCTAGCACAGTTAATTGCAACTTCTTCCCCCTCAGTACTGCATCAGGTAGATCCACAGTACTGCACAGCAACAGCACCATACATCACAGTCCCTAGAGGCACCAATGAGCTGCTTCTCCTAATTTTGTTTGGTGCTCTAGGGTACTACCCAGGGTAAGACAAAAACAGATGACTTCGTTAACTGTAGATATGTGCCCTGAGTAGCTTTGAGGTTATTGCACTTATAATGCCAATTTCCCACCCTACAGAGCACCATTTTCCATCTCTTTTATTATCTCTTTCTATGCGTTAGTCGTGCAAAACCATCAGGATAAATATCATCATCACATCTGCACTGTAGCCAACAGCTATTTGAAAACTCATATGTGAACAGCTCTGTTAGACAGCAGGATGCAGAATAAAGTTCACTCTGCTGCTTTCATGAGCACAATAAAAAGCAACAGTGAGGAGCAACCTTACCTTATTCCACATTCCTCTCACTCCTTGTTTTTTAAGAGCACTTCTCTTAAGGCACAAGTAAACCCAGAGCTACCATTTAAAACAAACTTTGCACTAATCATAAAAAGAAACACTACCATGTAATATTAGAAAGAGAAGTATTTTTCCTTTCAGATGCATCATATAGACAGAATGGATGCATTAAACATTTGAAGACTCTTGAGTTTTCCTAATGTCATAGAGTCATAGCATGATTTGGGTTGGAAGGAACCTCAAAGATCACCTGCTTCCAACCCGCTTGCCATGATTAGGGACACTTTTCACTAGATCAGGTTACTCAGAGCCCATCCAGTCTGGTCTTAAAAACCTCCAGGGATGGGGAATCCACAAATTCCCCACTCTTTCAGGAAATAATTACTTCCTAATATCTAATCTAAATCTGCCCTCCTTTAACTTAATGCCATGTCCCCCTTTTCTATCACTACATGCCCTTGTGAAATGTCCCTCTTCAGCCTTCTTGTAAGCTCCCTTTAAGTATTGAGAGCTGCTGTAAGGTCTTCCCAATGCCTTCTCTTCTCCAGACTGAAGAGGCCCCCCAGCTTTCTCAGTGTGCCATAGGAGAGGTGCTCACCCCTGTGACCACTTTAGGTTCTCCTCTGGACTTGTTCTAACAGGTCAGCATGTTTCTTGTGCTGAGGACCCCAGAGCTGGATGCAGTGTTCTAGGTGGGGTTTCACCAGAGTAGAGTAGAGAGGGAGAATCCCCTCCCTAGGCCTGCTGGCCACACTGCTTTTGATGCAGCCCAGGACACAACTCACCTTCAGGGCTGACAGCACATATTGCTGGGTCATATTAAGCTTTTTCTCCACCAACACCCTCAAGACCTTCTCCCCAGGGCTAGTCTCAATACATTCTCTGCCCAGTGTGTACTTGTGAATGGGATTGTCCTGCATTGCACTTGGCCTTGCTAAACTCATGTATGTATATATAATGAAAGGATACAAATATACATGATGAGCAATATCCTCAAAAAAACAGAACTACAGGAAAATTTGGAAAACAAAACAAAACCAAACCAAGCCAATAATCAAAAAGCCAAAACAAGAAAACTCCCATAAAATTAAAACAATTGAGGCCCAAATCTCAGTTTTTACAGCAGTCATATAAAACCATAACAAGCAAACAAGCAACAAGAAACAGATGAAAATTCTAGCCACCAAAAAAATTGTATCCTTCAAGACACATTTTATTATACTTTCATGCATTAAGCATTGGAATCAGTCAGGCAATTAAACAAAACTTCTTAAGAATATTAAAAATGCATGGCTCAGACTGATTCAAAAAAGGAAAAGGAAGAAAAGAAAGTGAAAAAGTAACACCTAATAATTAAGAACACTATTTGCATGTGTTCTCTTTTTCAAGGAGAATAAATGGAGTCAGCATTCCCGTCATCAAAGTAGGTAGTTTTTTTCACATAATTTGAAATTTCACTGCTTCAACAAGATGACACAACAGACACTGAACAGCCAGACCCAAGCATATAACATGTAAGACATTACTTGATCAGAATGAAAATACTGAAATACCTTTCAGTTTTAACACTTGTGTACTGCTGATATGCCTAATTTTAGCCCCATTAGACATTAATATATAAGTATTAATAAAATAAAAAGTTATCTTTAAATTAATAGTTAGGGTGTATATCTTGCCACAGAACTAAAAATGCACCAGTTGAAATAGTTTTCAGTGTTTCTTCATCATGTGACAGGGTGCTCTCATATCAAAAAACCCCAAAAAACTACATAAAAATTAAAATATTCTTGAGACACTAGCAAGCATAAGCTTCACTTTCCTAATAGGAAGCCATTAGTATATATTACCCATGGACTTGCATTTGAGCTACAAATCTCTTCAGCTTTGATGTCTTCTATTCTAGTTGTTTACCTGCTAAATTCAGTGATTACACAAAAAAAAGGGCACTATATTACCAGGATATCCAAGGTAAAAGTAGCTGTTTTCAGAACTGCATACTCCCTCCTTCAATAGTCCTGGACCTAGCTCCTGCTAGAGATGGAATAATTTCTAATAAACATCATAATAATAATTTATAATAAAGATCATTCATCTGTCTCCATATTCAAGTCCTTTTAATATGCAAGAAATTGCTGGCTAGGACCATAGCTCTGCTGTAGAAGGCACAGACACGGTATATACATTAAAAGTCTGAGCACCTATCAATTATAAGCCTGCTGGTACTGGGGTATGAAACAACCTTTGCAACACTTGTGCCTTCTAGATTACTGCTCTTAAGTCACATACACACTTACCATTTATCTTGTGGCAGGTTTAATGTTATGCTGCCTTTGACATCATCCCCAAAGCGCAGATACCCCAGAGTGGCTAGTGAGATATACAATGTCATGACTATTCCCATCCCAATGTTTAATGCCTGTGGGAAACGTGTTGTGTCCTTCATTCTGTTTTCCAATGGCAGTACCTGGAAATAGAGGGAGACTTAATTATATTTTATGTCCTCAGAGTAAAACTACTTTTCTCCCCTCTCTCAAGCCAATTTCCAAATTTTAGGTGATTTTACAAATACATGAGATTATTCTATAGTATTTTACAGTCTGAACAGTCACAATATTTTATATACCCAATAGAAATGCAGAATTACTGGAAAGCACTTTTCTTGGTTGGAAAACAGCATCAGTGTGGGAATATAAAGCAATGTTTATATGTTAGGAAAACCTGTCAAGAAAACTTATGGTGTCCAGATGAAAATACGAGCGACATGAGTAACATGAATTTGTTATAACAGAATTGTTCAGAATCCAAGGATACTTCTCCTATTTCTGTTAGTTATGCCTGCACTGTCAGCCTCCATCACAGACAAACCTATTGACACACAAGCTCATGCTCAGTACTCAACTTCAGCTCTCCTACCAGGGAAGCTTGAGTCCATGACTACCAGAATACAGTCCCATGCTCTTTTTCATTTTGCTGACAAGAAATAGGGCCAGGCACACTAAGCACTGCTTTCCCTAAATACAGTCAACCCTCTTCCACTTCACACCCCCCAGATAGCGGCTTCACATCTTAGCGGCGTGATTTTTCAGCTATTAAGGAGGCCTGTTTCGGGACTGCGCACGCATGACCTGACACATATGAATATTCAAAGTAGGCAGTCATGAATATGCAAATTCCACCCTCCCCCCCCCAGCGGCGGTGAGCTGGGGTGGGCGCCCGGGCCGTAGCAGCACAGCATTGAGCTGAGCCTGGTGCGCGTCGCTCCTGCAGTGGCTCGAGCACTGCCCACCCCGCTCCCCTCAGCTCAGCTCTGAGCGAGGAGGCTTCATGCAGTTATGAAAGATTTACACACTCTCAGGTTAGACGTGGTGTCTGAGACTTTCTTGGGGTAGACGTCTACCCTGAGTACGGAGAGACCAGGCCTACCCACCTGGAGAGACACCAGGACAGTGGTGCAGGTGGCTCCCCACACCCTTGTCCCCGGCCGAGTGGAAAAGGCGTTTTTCCTGGCGTGGGGTGGCTGCAGGCACCAGGAAGCACCAATACAAACACTGACACACAGCAGGGCAATGCCAAAACAGCACTGGAGCGCCAGTGGGCAGTGTGAAGGTGTGGGGCAAATTTGCATATCAATGAGCTGCAATTCTACATGGATGGAGGGCTTCGCGAGTAGGGGTCAAGACCTGCGGTACTGTGGTATAGGAGACCCGACTGTATAGTGTGCATGCTTTGTACCTGAACAATAGTCAGTCTACCTTACTGGGCTTGCCATCACTTCAAAGTGAAGACACAGGCATTGCAACTATTACTGCATGACATTTGCTGGAGCGATCGCCTTTTACATGCACTATATAGCACTCAGAAAAATACACCTAGTAAGTTCCAACTCTAGTTTTTAGGCACCCAGATAAAATTTCCAGGGAAGGCAGTAAAACCAAGTGACGAGCTCACATGCTGTTCTTCCCACCTTAAATTTCAGCAGCATTAACAGAACCTGTTAAGTAAAACACAAGCTGAAGGTACATGCATGCTCCTAGACACTTTCAGGAGAAGCGTACACGCATCTCAGATCCTCAATATGGGATATACAGTCGGACCTCTTGCACTTCGCGCCCCCTATAGTGCAGCTTCAGATCTTAGCAGCAAGATTTTTCAGCGATGTAGGAGACCCATTCTGCAACTGCACATGTGTGACCTGCCGCCGCCGCGGTGGCTGCAGCAGCAGCACAGGCAGCAGTGGTGGCGTGGGTGGCAGCAGGGGCAGCATGGGCGGCGGCGGCAGTGTGGGTGACGGTGGCGGCGGCAGCCACAGTGACAGCACGGCCGCCATTCAACGCGGAAGTCAGGCTACACAGATCCAAATTAAGACCGTGGGTCCACGTTATAGGAGACCTGACTGTAGTTCAAGATTAAAACACTTGATATTATATATCTACATCAAAACAAAACATCTAAGCTTCTATAATGAAGTTAGGTAATGAAGATCTAGTCAATATTGTCAGTGCAATAAAGTTTGTAGTTCAGCCTTTCAGTAGTGATGCAGGCTATATTCGATTAACAGTATGGCACTGTTAATTAAACAAGCTTGTCATCTCTAGTCAGCACTTAATGTCAAAGCTAATACAGACAAAACAATCTCAGTGCAACAGGGTTGCCCTGTATAAGCTACTGTTTGTCACACAAAATTGCTTTTTAAATGACTGAATACTTATAATTTCAATTTAAGTAATCTGAGTTATGAAAATGAATATTTCATCCACTAATTAAGAAACAAATTGATATATTTGAATTGCTGGCATGTTATTTTCTATACAGCAATCAATCCTTTCCTCCCAGTCACCCACTGACACTCACTTCCTGATTTACCATTGAGTATCACCACTGCAAATCCATCCCACACAGCTATATTTCTCCTACATTAGAAATCCCAAAGAAGTATTTTTAGACTTGGAAACACAGAGGCCCCTCAAAAGGTGCCCCTTTAGAGGCATGGGTGACTAATTAACAGGAGACAAAATTTCCTGTGGTTTCACAGTCAGAAGGAGCTAAACTCAAAGATTATGAGGCTGTTCATTATGATGGACCTGTCAGAATGGGTACACAGGCAGACCACAAGAATGATCAGAGTACCTGTCCTACAAAGACAGGCTAAGAGAGCTGGGGTTGCTCAGCCTGGAGCATAGAAGTTTCCAGGGAAACCTCACTGCAGCCTTTCAATACTTACAAGGGGTCTATAATAAAGATAGGGATAGACATTTATCAGCCCAACTGTTAACCCAGCACTGCCAAGTCCACCACTGAACTATGTCCCCAAGTGCCACATTTGCATGTGTTTTAACTATCTCAAGAGATGATGACTCCACCACTTCCCTGGGAAGCCTATTCCAGTGCTTGACAACCCTTTCTGTGAAATTTTTTTCCTAATATCAAATCTAAAGCTCATTTGACTCAACTTGAGGCCCTTTCCTCTTTTCTATTTCTTGTTACGTGGGAGAAAAAGTCAACCCCCACCTGGCTACAACCTCATTCAGGTAGCTGTAGAGAGTGACAAAGTCTCTCTTAAGCTTCCCTTTCTCCAGGCTAAACACCCCCAGCTCCCTCGGCTGCTCCTAATCAGACTTGTGCTCCAGAACCTTCTCCAGCTCTGTTGTCCTGCTCTGGACTCACTCCAGCACCTCAGCGTCTTTCTTGAAGTGAGGGGCACAAAACCGAACAGGAAGCTTTCCAGACCCTCTTTCCCTAGCCTGTAGCGCTGCTTGGGGGTGTTGTGACGCAAGTGAAGGACTCAGCACCTGGTCCTGTTGAACTTCATACCATTGGCCTCAAGTCATCGGTCCAGCCTGTCTAGATCCATCTGCAGAGCCTTTCCATCCTCCAGTAGATCAACAATCCTACACTGTCACATCACCCATCAGTCCTTTTCATTTCACAAACATCAGGTCCAGCAGACACCTCCCCTGGTTCGCTCACTCATCAGCTGTGTCGAGAAGTTCTCTTCCACACACTCCAGGAACCTCTCATACAGTTTCTTGTCTGCTTCACTGTATTTCCAACAGGAATTTGAAGTCTCCCAGGAGAGCAAGGGCCAGCAATCATGAGATTTCTTCCACTGATTACAGAATATTTCATCTGCTTTTTTTATCCTGGTTAGGTGGCCTGTAACAGTCTCCAACCAGGGTATCTGCCTTTTTAGTTTTTAATCTTTTTACATTTTAACAAACTTGTTTTTACAGGCTGATGAGATTACTATACAATTGTCTATGTAAAACTTAGTTCATAAATAAAAATAAAGAACCAGTGACAAATCCTATGTTCAATGTGTTTTAGTCCAAAGAAAGCATTCAAATTTGTTTTCTCAAATTTCTAGTTATACTGATATTTTTTATTAGCATATTGTCGTGGTTTGACCCTGGCTAGATGCCAGAGATTCACCCACAACCTCTCCCGGAGAAAAACTGGAAAAAAAGTTTATCACAGGCAAAACAAGGCAAACTACAAGTGGGGAATATAAAGGATCTATTTATTAACTAACAAGATCAGAGCTTAACGTGAGAAGCATCATTTTGAAGGCAACCTTTTCACCACCATCCCTCCTTCTCTTACACCAGATCTCATATTCCCTTTTTCCTCCAGGAGAAATAAGGAGGAACAGGGATGGGAAAAAAACAGGCAAGTTGGTATTTCTGACCGGTTTTAGGGTAGGAAACCATCTCTCTGCCTTTTAATAAAGTCCTCTCTCTCTCTCTCTCTCTCTCTCTCACCAGAGGAAAAGTCTTTCATGACCCTTTCCCAAGTGAGATCTCAACCCAGGGATGACAGCTCTTCCATTCTCTGTTGCCTGAGAGTCACAGACAGGATGCAGTCTTTTAAGCAGTGGCTATTGCTGCATCATTATGAGCCCATCCCAAAGTACATGGATCAGATCCTACCATAACGCAATTCTGTCACAAAACGTCTCTCCAAAGGATCTCTGCCAAGCTCTCAGCTCTGGCTCCGTGTTTCTGGGCTCTAAAACATCTGCAGCTTTCCAGGATGATCCTCCATCTTCAGCGTGGCCTCAGGTGGATTGTGCATCTCTGGTTTCTCTCTCTATTCCATAGGTTTTCAGGCAGACAGTCTGCATCACTATGGTCCATTCTACAAGCAGCAGTGAGACACCTGGAACCCTTCCTAGCCCTCCTCCGGCCAGCCTGGCCATGCCTTCATACTGCTCAGCTTCTCCCAGGATCTGGTCCAGCCATTTACTTTTCTGTTACTGCTTTTTTTCTTTCTCAAATATGTTATTCACAGAGGCGTCTCTATCTCTGTCTGCTCATGACCTTGATCTCCATGGCAGTGAGAGAGGCCCAGGAAGGAGCTGTTAACCCCCCTCGCTGCCAGAGGAAAAACCCAAACCAGGACACATATACACCTAGACAGTTTGAAGACTGTTTTTTCTCCAAAAAAACCCAAGACTTAATTAAAAAAAAATTAAAAAGCAATTCAAAATCATTATAGGACAATTCTCTTAAGCACACTACCTCTTGCTTTTTAACTACCCATTAGAGGCAATTGATATAATTTCCTGCACACTAGTAGGTCAGAATAAAACATACTCATCTAAACGTGTGTTCTTACACCAGTAACCTCACATTACAACCTTAATTTATTCTGAATTTAAGGAAAAGACATTAAAAAAAATACAGGATGATATTGTTAGTGAAAGACACATTAACATACACAGATCTTGACATTATATTTAAAATACTAATTTCTCCCTGCTTATCCTTGAATTAGTATCAGGACTAGATCTGTCTCCAGAATGAACAGATAAGGATGCTAAGGAAGCCTTTCCTACATCCCTCAGTACAAGCAAGAGCATCCCTTCCCAGCTTCCACGTGAGCCTTCCCAGGTTCAGGTATTCTCTCTGCACAGCAGTTGACATTTCAAGACAGTTGCTGTCACTGTATGCATCCTTTGGTGAAACTGATCCCCCCAAAAATTATGCAAAGAACTCGAGCCAGGGTTTATACAGTAACCAGTATCATCTATTTCAGACAAGCCAAAAAGTTCTACTTCTCCCTGGATTAACATGAAGCAAAGTGACAACCAATTACATGTATATTACACAAACTCTCTGCTCCCTAAACTGTTTAATTTTTTCAGGATCCTGAAGATTACTGTTCACAAGAAGACAGAGGCTGACAGGAGATATGAGTGAGCCAGTGTCTGTTCTGACCCTGTATTACTCTTGGGCAGCTGCTGGATAGATTTTCACTGTAAAATATCTTTCCAGACCCTGAAAAATCCCTCTTGTGATGACTTCAGAAAATCTAACATTTCATCTGAATGCAAAAAAGATAAGGTTCCTTCCACAAATGCTTTTTAGCTTTGGTTTTATTGCTTCTCTTCTGGAACACTGAAGCTGAACATGGTTTTGTGTCCTTTTTTCCAGAGCCAGAAATTAATTTCACTCTTCAATTCTTTTAAATTATTTTCTTAAAAGGGCAACACCCTACTTAGATGACTGAATAGCTTTGGAAAAAAAATCCACACCTCTGATTCTTTCTCTCTGTCCAACATTGCATCATAACACCTCTCAAAAGGGCTATTTCGCTGCCACAGTATCACACACTGTGGTTTTGCTGTTGCTCTGTGCTTGTTCAAACTTCCATTCCTGCAACAACAGGCAGTAAAATCACTGCGGCAGTATGATGAAGGTGAGAGAACCGGGAGATGTGCTAAGGTTAAGAGTTTCAAATACTTATTTTTTTTTAAACTTTATTTAATAAGACTCTTCCAAGCTTTTGACTTCCATGCTGTGCTTCCTTCAAGCTTTCTCCTTCAATTCATACTAGTCTCTGTCATAGCCCTAAACACCTATGGAATCAAGTACTGTATTTTAGACAAAACTGATCCTTTTCATCATTTCTCATTTTCCACCACTTTTCTCCCTCATCACTGGTGAGTGTCCTTGCCTGCCATGCGGGAGACCGGGGTTCAATTCCCGACGGGGAGGCAGTGGTGCTGTTTAAGAGTTGGACTTGATGATTCTTGTGTGTTCCTTCCAACTCAGAATAATCTGTGAATCTGTGAATAAACCCTCTATCATTTTTTCTCTGTCACCTGCTTCACAGAGCTTTTCTTATCATTTGAGACATTTGTACACATCATTACTATTATCTTCTTTGAAACTTAATACTTGGTTCTTAAAGATACAATCAATCTTTGGTTTCTTAAAATTACAAAATCAGCATAATCCATCTTGCTTTCATCCACCAAATAAATTCAAAAGCACCAACAAGCTCGTCCATCCAACCAGTTCCTAACCCAAAATAAAATGCTTCTATCCAGTCCATGCTCTTTGAGTTTCTCCTGAAGCTTATTATGGGAAAACGTGTCAAAGGCTTTGCTAAGGTCCAAGGACACAACATCCACGGCCTTTTTATCATCAACCAGGCGAGTCACCAGATCAGGTCAGAGAGANGAGGCTCAGAGGCGACCTAATTGCTGGTTACAACTACTTGAGGGGAGGTTGCAGCCAGGTGGGTGTGGATCTCTTCTCTCAGACTGACAACACGAGAATGAGAGGACATGGCCTTAAGCTATGCATGGGGAGGTTCAGACTGAATGTTAGGAAGCGGTTTTTCACAGAGAGAGTGATCTCTCATTGGAATGGTCTGCCCAGGGAGGTGGTGGAGTCGTCATCCCTGGAGGTGTTTAAGAGAAGACTCGATGAGGAGCTCAGTGACATAGTCTAGTTGGTGTGGAGTTGGACTAGATGATCCTGAGGGTCCCTTCCAACTCAGAATAACCTGTGAACCTGTGAACAATTCACTAGCAAAGAAGTATAATTGAATCTTTGAAATAACCTGGCTATTATGCTATCATCCATTATGCAAAGCGTTTTCCCTTTCATTTCAAGATGCATGAAGTAGGTATAAACATCCACAGAAATACCACTCTCTCCTGATCTCTTGCCCTGAATATTCTGCTATGCTCAGTCTCTGCAACTAAGCTGCTGGGTACTGCCTAATTCTAATCAGAAATCTTTACTGAATATTTCATATGACTGGAAAAAAAATAAACCCACAAAATAATTCAACCTGCACCTAATCAGATAAACAGTGATTTAATTGTCATGGCAAATCTTGTAATGGATAATTTAACAGCAGACATGCTTAATGTTTAAATAAATACAGTTACCTTTCCCTTTCTTAAAAAATACCACTAAAATGGCAAGGATGAAGCAATCCTCTATCCCCAGCACTTTTAAAATATATACAGTCGGGTCTCCTATATCACGGCTGCAAGGGCTTAATCCAGTCCCGCAAAGCCCACCTTCCGCTTTGAATGACAACTCATTAATATGCCAATTTTCCCCGCACCCTCACGGGGGCCCCAGTGCTGTTTCAGCATTGTGTTGCTGTGTATCGGTGTTTGTATTGGCCCTTCCCAGTGCCTGCAGCCACCCCACCCTGGGAAAATCCCCTCTGCAGCTCAGCCAGGGACATGGGGGCAGGGAGCTGCCCGCGCTGCTGTCCCGGTGTCTCTCAGGGTGGGTAGACCTGGTTTCTCCATACTCGGGGTACACAAGTATGTCTTGGAGAGTCACTCAGGAAAGTCTCGGACACCTGAGAGTCTGTAAATCTTTCATAACTGCATGGCCGCGCCACGCCAGGGGCAGAGCGGGGCCAGGAAAACCAGCGGTGCCGCCAAGCTGGGGGGGAATGGGAGAGCAGCAGCCCCATCACCGCTGCACCGGGGGGGGAGCGGGGGAGGAGCAGCCCTGCCACAGCTGCTGCTGCACCAGGGCCAGGAAAACCGGCGTTGTCGCCGCTGCAATCCTGGGGTTGGGGCCGTGGAAAGTGGCAGTGCCGCCGCCATCCCGGGGCCGGGAGGAAGCAGCAGCACTGCCGCGGCGGCTGTGTGAGTTGATTTGTATATTCATGACTGCCTAATTGAATATTCACGCGTTTCTGGTCGCGCATGCGCAGTTGTGAAAATGAGCCTCCTTCATCGCTAAAAAATCATGCCACCAAGATCTGAAGCCGCAATATGGGGGGTGCAAAGTGCAAGACGGCTGACTCTAGTTCAGAATAGAAGAGACAGCTTTCTATAATATAGAAGACTTTCTATAATATAGAAGACTTTATTAGTTTAAGCAAGAGAAAACTCAAGAATTTTTAAAAATTAAAACCAAAATATACATCAGTTTACTCAGAGAGAAAGTATATTCATGACCTGCAGCAACAAAATAAAGCTCTGTTCAGTCAAAGCACAAAAGCTGAGGAAGCTGATATCAAAGGTATTTAAAGTACATGAACATAAATTCTACTACCTAGCCTTTCGACACAAAATACTAAATCCTCAGCAAACCAATGCAGCTCAGGTCTGACCTATTCCTTGCCTGCAGAGGTTACCAGTGAATTCATCTGTTCACTGAAAGGTGGATTGACAATCATCCAGCTTACTGGGGAAGTGTCTGCAGAAGAAACATGGTTTCTCCAAGTAAAATAATATTCATAGCATATGCCATTATTACATTGCAACACTTTGCTTGGCTTCCCCTATACATCTCCTCCTGAACTGTATAGGAAAAGTCTCATGCAGTATTTCAAGAAACACGCTTTTATTCCATCCCTTTTGGATACATTTTTAAAGCTCACTCTCTTTATGAAGATACAGAGCATCACTATTTGGAACAGATACAATAAATAATCTAATTTTCTTTAACAGATCCCTCATGACTGCAAATAAAAGAGCAACTACTCTTACACAAGGAAAGACGCAAACCAAATGGTGACCATACATCAATTTTTATAGTAGAAGTTTTATACGAAATAAATAAACTGAGAAGGCAAGTTCTCACTACAGAACACTACCTTCTAAAGTCTGCTGAGCAATTTCAATTACTCCAAAAACCAACCCCTTCAGATTCCAGCAAAGCAGTTTCCCACTTGTTTCACTAGGAAAAAGAACTACTCCTACACACCAAAAAAAACGAAACTCAATCTATTGGCTTATTCTGATGGCCTTGATTTAACAATGTTTTGGAGGAACTGTATAAATCCTACTTAACTTGCCATCTAAACTCACATTTTCTACAGAGTTTTTTTTTTTCCCTTTCTTTCTTACGCTTAAGAGTTTATTTATCACTCCATTATATTTATTTGATATTTAGTTTACTCTGAAATTTAACAGAAGCTTTATATGTTTCTGTACTATCATGTCTTATCTGACTTCATTCATTAATGAAATAAAAAATACTTCTCTCCAATGCAAACTGAAAATGAAAAAGCAGAATCTTTGTTCAGTCACTCATATTTTTAAAAATTTGTCCTGTCAAAATCACTGAAGTGTTATGTGCTTTGCTGCCCTTTACAATAGTATGAAATTTTATCCAGAAAAAGATGTATGTCAATAGAAAATTATGTTTCTAATTTATCAGACAGTTCCAGCCCCTACTTATTTGGAACAGCAGACTACAGATTATACAATAATATATTCTGGTATGTCCTCTATAAGTTATGCTACTCTCAAAATTTCTACAAGTTAAGTGATAAAAGAAAATACCTACTACTTAGAAACACAAGTGTTGCTGAAGGGTTTATTTCAATCTATTGCACTAAAATATAAAGGTATAGTGTGTGATTGTGTATTTCTGGACTCTTCCCAAAACTGCAATGGCAATTAATGTTTATGCCAGCCAAGGATCAAACTCGTATCAAATTTACATTTCCTTAAAATAAGTTATAATGACCACTAAGTTTTCCCCTATCTCACCTACCTGCTTATTTTTAGGCAAGAGAGAAACAATTTACAAACTTTAATCTGTTTCAATGTAAATGGTTTTTAAAAAAGTCTTCCAAAAAGGTCTTTTGTCTTTTATCCAAAAGGCTCTTCCACCCATATGTTGTTTTAGTTTCTAAAGTGACACAGGATAGAGTATGTATACATATATAAAGAGACAGAGCAAGGTCCTGCATGACTGCAGAAGTGCAAAAATAAATCACAACGGTTTCCAATGAGGATTAATGAGTATTGCAGGAAATAAACAGGATTAAAATTTTATAACTCCAAATACAGAAATTTCTCTACCCTGGGACAAAGAGCCTTATGAAAACAGCCATGTACACTCTTGGACCAACAGCTAAAAAACAACAGGACCCCAACACAGAAAGCAATTTGCATGCCACACCTTACATTTTTTATAATCATCTTTGAAAGAAATAACCATTCTATGCTGAAAAAAAAATAAATCAAGACATCCAAACAGAAGGGAAGATAGTGATGATTGTACTTGCTCTTCTTAAAAGAACAGTACCATACACTTCAACTTCACATGAGAGTGCACTACCTTGACAGCTAAACTACTCATCGCCTTTTCCGTGAAGCACTCAAACAGCTTGATCACAAGACAAGCTGAAGAATACACACCATATCACTTCCTAGTATAACCTTCTCATTCCAAGTGCCTTCACTATTACAACATTTTTTCTTTCTACCTCTCCTGTTTCTTTTAGGACTTTTCATTCTGCTAGTCTTGACAAATCGAGCCACTACTGACATCTGCAGAAGTGTTCAGTAGTGTATCATTAGGGCTCTTTCAAATCTGGGAGAACATGTATTTCAAAAACATTTTTGGGTTAGAAAAATTGTTCTTCAGTGAACATTCAAGTACACTTCTGAGTTTAAAAGTCCTTTCACAAAATGGTAAGTCTATTAATGCCTAATATTTTCAGCTGTAAGTTTTTCACCTGTTGTCTCCATCATGCTTGACCCACTAAATGTAAATTGTTCTCTGACTTACAGTAGTTTTAACTTAAAAAAGAAATATGTAGGCAAAATATTTAAGGGGAAAACATGCACACACACTGAAATGCTACCTTTATCAATGAAAAGGCTGCAGAGACTATTACAGATGGCGAAGTTAAGATGCTGCCAATAAAAGATAAAGATGAAAATCTAAAACCAAGGATGCAAGTATTTATTCTAGTTAGCTGCTCTTTCCAGGAAAAGGTACTAACATTTCAGCATCTTCAGAGCTATTATCAAAAGGTTTACCACATAGTGAAGACTCATATTTACATATTACTTAGACAATTCCACACACCGAAGACAAGTACCCACTCAGAACATATCAGAAAGGAAATACAGTAACACACCTTGATTATCATGGAGGTTTGGTTTTCAAAACATCCTGTGATAAACAAAAACCGCAAAATAGGATTTGAGCCAATCAGTGGCTTTGATACAGGATCAGCCAATAGCGTGCTGAGATACAATCCCACGTCGGCAAAAAAAAGACTTATCCTTAAGGTTGAAGAAACAAGCACCAATGGTGGAGGTAAGGGAAGGGGAACAGAGAGGTTGTGCCTCACTGCAGACTCACTCAACCAGCAGGGCTCTCTGGTTTGCAGCCCATACCCTCTTCCCCAGAGAAAAAGGGAGATCTATTATCTTTTTCAATAAGAAAGTCATTGAGCTCTGAGCTAGAGCTATCACTGGGCTGAATCCAAAATAATGAAGGTTTGATGTTTATCTTCATCTTGGAGCGTTTTTTTTCCTTTCGACGCCACAGAGAGCTATTCCAGGGAAACTGAGGTGGAAGATTGGGTTTTTTTCCTTTAGCCACCATCATCGAGGATA
>WEKX01008294.1:75460-89598 GCA_013390025.1 Pitta sordida | reverse complement strand
AGGGAAAATTATTTTCCCTCCCACTTTAGTTTATACCCAGAATATTTTTTCCCAGATTGTGCATAGTTTTTTTTTTTTTTTTTAACTTTCCTGGATTTCCTCATCAGTGGCTTCCTTGAAATGAGTTCTACAGAGATGTTTATTCATTGTTTTGCCATGATCTGTAATTACATTCTCTACACTGGATGAACACTGAAAGGTCAATTAAATACTCTTACCCTGAGTGTTGCTGCTTTAGAGAACAAGATTTTTTCCTGATATATCAAAATGTGGAAATTCAGTAAACAAAGCATATTCTTGCAAAGGTCTTTGAACTGAGCTCTCTTCCTTTCCCTCATAGTCCATAATTCACAGCATTGCCCTCAGCAGTACAAATACATTGTGGGATGAGTGCTGTTCTG
Source organism: Pitta sordida (assembly GCA_013390025.1). Lineage (NCBI taxonomy): Eukaryota > Metazoa > Chordata > Aves > Passeriformes > Pittidae > Pitta > Pitta sordida. The sequence continues at coordinate 89,197 of WEKX01008294.1, read as the reverse complement.
TTTGACACGGTTATAAAGGAAACTGTGCAAAACATAGTTTTATACTGAAAGCAGCTGGCATTAAAATGACCCTGCATTCAGTATTGTGGAGGAAACCTGCTGCAACAGAATGTCTCAGCCAGCAGAGACAATTTCTAGTGGAGTTTGGAATATAAACTCGGTTTCTTTCAGTGACCACCCCATCCATCTTTCTCTCTTTCTGACCTGCTGAACAAAGTAGAGACACAATTCCAGGTCATTCAGTATTTGCTTATAGCAGCTCTTGTTGGCATTCAAGAACTATGGCACTTCACTGTAAAGTCTCCAATCTCTCTATTTCTGTATTTTTGTTTTCTTTCTTGCTACCAGTTCTTGTAAAGTCACAGAGGGAATTAGCGATTCTGATTGCACTATAGAAAGGTCCATTTATCCTACCACATTTAATAAGCCAATTTAACTGACAATAAATAACTAGCCCTGCACTGCAGAGGATCATTGCACTTTTCTTCCCTTAGTACTGTAATACTATAACTCATTTGAAGATTAACAAACTTATAAATGATTCTGCTTTATGCTTGAAAACCTTATGGATATTTAACTATTACTGCTTGCTCTCTAAAGTGTGCTTTACATTATTTGTTAGGATATTTATGTGATTCAAATTACAGCATCCTGCCATTGGTGAATCTTACTGTGATCACATGCACTTAAAGTGCAGTCACTCTTCCGCAGCAAATTGTAAAGGAGAAAAAAATACCTCCTCTAGCAAAAGATGAATGCTCTCTTCAAGGAACAAAAAGTCCAACTTTAATTCCTCCTTATTTAGCACCTGGAATGTCATCAGTGTCATAACCCTAATAATTTTGACAGAAGACAAACATTTTGGACCAAGGAAAATATTTCTTAGTCTTGACAATCATATTGGCTACATATGCACAGAGAAAAGAATTCCCCTGCCTTTCATTCCTTGGTGGATACTTTTAGAAAAGTGTCAACTTGTGGACTTTGGTAGAGAAAACAGCAGAAAATTCAAGGGGAAAATGAGTTGTATATTTGGTAAAAATAAAACAGACCCCCCCCTATATATTCTAGGATAACATTCCTGCTAAACGCAAGACCCTGCTATTGAATCACTCTATGATTGTGCACAAAACTGGATGGGTTCCGTTGTCCTCCTTGAGCCTTTAGCCGCAGAAGTTTCCAAATGAAAATGACTCTGGAAACTAACTTCTATGTTTGCATGAAAAAACTTGCCCAGCAGAAATAAGCACTGGCATAAAATTTAAGAATAGAATTTAAGGCCTCGAAATAGCAGGGGCAGTACCTCTGATGCAGTGTGCTTTCTCACTGCTCTGGAAGTTAAGTGGAAATTTGGATGCTTTCTTAAATTCTTAAAAAAAAATAATAGAACATATTAAAAGTAGTTTGGTTTGGAGGCTACTTTGGAGTATTGGTATGCAGCGTGGATCTTGACAAGAGTGACAAAGTGCATCTGAGAAGCTGAGGTAATCATTGTGCTGCTCACAGGTCTCAGCTTAGACTCTCCAAGTACCACAGTGATGCTGCTGTGAATAGTGAAGAGAGCAGAGCTTGTACATAATTACTAACGTGCCATTTCACTACATGGAACATCACCTGCCTTATATACTATCTCATGGTAGCAATTCTTTCATTTGGAACTGTTTTAAGATCTTTTGGTATTAATTTTCCTGTTGGTAGTTTCATGTAAAATTCTTGAATCTGGAGGAGGCTTTATTTGAAAGTCTGTTTCTCACACTATAAATGATAAAAGACAGTAGCTAATCGTGCGTCTTGGACAGTAAGAAAGATGTTAAGGACATGGTTGAAAAACAAGGATTCTTTTTATGCTGCCAAGACATATAGTAGCAAAAGAGAAGAATAATAGAATGCTTTTATAATTCTTCATGTAGGGAGATCCTGGTTTTGTTTCATCTAATACAATTACAATTTTTTCTCGTCTTTTCTTTCTTGCCTTTTTTTTTTTTTTAACTGCTGAACTTCAGAAGCATTAATTGTGAAGTGTTTTTGGTCTATGCAGTGTTCTTGTTTAGTGGTGCTTGCAGGGACAATTCTACCTATGAAATCATATTTTAAAGAATGCACTTTTCTTTCCAAATATTTATGAGTGCAATATGCAGATAATAATTGTTTCTGCGAGGCTTTCTTCAAACTTGCATTGCATTCAGAAAGTTTATAGGAACTTGTTAGGGAAATAGTATTATACTCAAGATTATTCAAAAGTTCTGTTTTGTTAAAACCCCCTACATCTCAGCAGTTAATAAAGTGGATTGTCTTTTCCTTGGGTTGGGCTCATAGGTCTGTAAAGCCTTAAGTACTCAGTTAAGTTTTCAGGGTGTACGTGCATAAGAGGGGAGAGTAGATATCCAAGACAGGGAGACATAGTCAGAACTGGAGGTTTGTGGAGATTCAGGCAAAATTCAGCTCAGGTTCCAGAGAAATCAGGACTGTACTTTATCCCTCTGTTACTGCAAAAAATTACATATCTCTGAGAAAAGGATTGATCCAATTTTGGGAAGTTGGAATCTATTAACCAGTCTACACAGTGTCCCAAAGAGATCAGTGATTGGTCTCAGGTGTTTGAAAACTGAGCTCTTATTAGTATTTGAAAGGCTTTTCTACTATCTGCAGTTACGTATATTAAATATATAAAATTAAGTTCTATTAAATATATGAAATAATCTATTACTTGTTTTGAAAGAAAGGCACTGAATCTGCCAAAAACATAAATCTGAATCTATTGAACACATAAAAATACATTCAGATAAAGCACTTTTAACAATTTACTATATTTTTCTTCACACAATTGTGCTCTCATTTTCCATATATTCCTTACAGTTATTTAAAATAAGCCCTAGGCTAAGAAGGTAAACACAAATTAAATAATTTTCTTTATGCAAAGGCAGTGCTTCATGAAAGTGAAAAGGAATCTAACGTTTACCAAGCACCCATCTGACTTTAAATACTAATGTGTAATAATGATTTAAGATGAGATTTGGCAAAAATTTGGGATTTTCAAGTATCATTGATCTTGGGATTTCAGAATTTGCCTATTCCCTGTATTCATTATCATGTTGGCATTTGGTATTGCTCCTTGTAATCAATGTTGGGCTCTTCACATTGTTCTTTTCTGCTTTCTGACTTCCCTAACTTCCACCCCAAATGCTAAATGAAGGTCATTCATTCTTAATGCTGTTTTTTTCAGCCTTTCCCTTTACTTTAAAATTAGTTGATTAAGTCCCTTTTTGTATGTCTACTCTGCCTCCTTTTCATGTCAAGGGTTTCTTATATTTTATAGTTCTGGTCTAGATGTTCTTTTAAGGACTGTCTCCTTCCTAAACTTAGTTATTGCAAGTAGTGATTTGCAGTACTTTTGCATAATAAGGTAAGGTCTGACACACTTTGTGTAACTGTATTAAAAGTTTCTCAATCTGTGGGAGGTTTACTTTTTTTTTTTTTAACTCCAGTTTTTAGTATTCAGGATTTCAAGACCTCCTTTGCCTCTCTGAGGATTAGAAATCCAGTTCAAAAGAAAAACAACTACCTGCAAACTAATCATCATGCATGACATGATTTTATTACCCAAGAGTTAGCAAAGCTCACTGAGCATTGTAAGCCAGGCAACAAAACCAGCTGACCAGGCAATGTTGCCTGTGGTAACCCTATCATACCCCATTTGCTCACCAGCTTCTTCAGCATAAAGGTGTTTAATTTAAATACTGGACATACGCTTTGACCTTATTTTCTATATAGGACATAAGAATGAAAAAGCTGAGCAAATATTCAAACTTTCACAGTGCCCAATGCTCCAGGAACTGCACAAGCTATGAAATCAGCACATTAATTCAGACAGGCATCTGGCATCTTTTGATTGATGATGCCAATAAAATACATACATTTGTCTGGTATTCATCTGCTAATTTATTAGAAACTAAAAGATCAGGGTGACTCATTGAGTTATTTTCCACAGGATTCTGAGACTATGATTTAGAGGAAAATCTTGAGTGCGTTTTTAACATTTTCATTTAATACAAAGAGTAAGTTAAAGCTGAATCTTTAAGAGATGGACGTAGCAAGCTAAATGATCTCTTCTGTAGGTATGTTAAAGAAAAGGAAGGCAGCAGGGAAACCTGATTCTATCATGATAACTGCACTAACTGCAACATGTGCTTTGCTTTGAGATGTTGCTATACAAAAGGCTGATAATTGTTTCAGGGGATTCTAAGAACCAAGTTCAGTTGCTTGAAGGCTGAATTCAGCAGCCATTTCTTCACCAGGCTGTCATGAATAGATTAAAAAGATTTAGGTTTGTATTTGATTAGAAAACGTAAGTCATTTCTCTTAAGGATCACTTGGTGTGATGGAATTAAGGCTGACAGGGGATTCGGCAGCAGCTCTAAGCCTCTCTGTACGACTGTACAAAGCCACACTATCAAAATACATTCTCTCATATTTGAATTTCTGTGGTGTCAGACAGAGCGATGTGAGGCATTCAGAGAGCAGAATATTATGGTGTGTGTAGAAAGTATTGGTTTGAATGTCAGGGTGGAATCCGCGGGTAAGGCCTTTCCCTCTGTCCCTGCCTGGAATGAGCCATGTTTTACACGAGGGGGGCTGGCACTGGCACAGCTCCATCGTGACCCGCCCTTATGAGGAGCCAGCAGAAGCTGATATACAACCTATTTTCAAATGTAGGTCCTTTACTGTTTCATTTAAGGAATGTTCGGGTGTGACAGATAACCTCTTAAACGAACATTTTGTAAGATCTTCTGCTTTATCAGTAGCCTGGTTTTATATATAGGAACATTAAAAATATTTATTTTCTGCCAGTATTCTGGATGCATGTATTTTGCTATCAGCATATGCTAAAAATACTTCCGTTGGTTATAATTCTTCAAGTTTCTTTATGGTTCTTATGTTTCCTGTTGTCTGCTCCTATACATTGCTTGCAATTTTGTGCTCATTTCTTCAGCTTGTAATGCAGGTCTGTTTTTTTGCTTTCCTGAAATGAGGTTGCATAACACATGATTCTGACCTCAATTCGAAACTACAGTGGATGAAGCAGGGATTATTTCTTGAGTTAAATTCTGTCTGAAGTAAAGGTTATGAGAGAAATAGAAATGCTTTGTAGGACTTAAATTTCATTATAGAATACAGGTGTAGCTTTCAAAATATGTCAGTTAATAATACAACAGTTTTGACAAGCTAAAGGAGAAAAAAATCTTTCTCTTCTCACTTGTAGGAAGGAGATGCTAAACAATTTTGATTTCTGGAGGCTAATGTCCTCTATCTCCTTGCCTAAACTATAGTTAAGTATCAGTTTATCTTTTTTAATATGATTTCACATATTTAAGAAGCTATTGAGGTTCTTCTTTGCCTTGTATCATTACAGGTTGCAAAGGAACACAGAATTGAATTTTGGCTTGGCAGTTGAAAAGAATTTCTCTTAATTTTTGATTGTCTACCGTCCTTCCCCATGTATGTGACTTCATAAGATGAGCGTGGAGTTACTGTTACTGTACTCATTCCCATTAGGGAAATATGCTTATTATATTTTCTTGTTTTAAGATACATCTTCCCCTTTTAGCTTTCAATTGTCTGGCACAAGGATGAAGAAATTTGACACTGACCAGCCGATGCGAGAGCAAAGCCTTTTCTGCAGCCTTGTGAACGCAGGAGCAGGGATTGCAGTAGGAGCTCCATATTGTGAGATGAGTACTGATGTTTATGCTTAAATAACACAAGCCATTTAAAGTCAAGCTAAAAACTATACTGCAGTCCTGCCACTATGCATTACTGTCATGTACCTTACAATAACAGTAGCATCCTCTAATAAGGTTTATATAACTATGCTGAACATTTATAAGGAAAATATTTATTACTTGGGAGGAGAAATTAGTGCTAATAAATGAGAGCTATTGCAGTGCACTATATTTGAGATGCTGCTTTTTTATGTAGTTTGCTAAAACTGAAATAATGTTTGTTCAAGTGTTATTAGAGTTGATGCTAACCAAATGTTAATATTCACAACATAGGCTATAGTTTATGAAATTACTGAAGATTTAAGGCAGTTTCTAAACTAAACTATGGCCATAAATCTCATTTTAATTTTTTATATCCTTTAAATTAGTCTAAAGGGTGAAGGTATAATCTAATTCAATAAAAAGGTGAGCGCCTCTCTGGTGTTTTTTAGGAATGACTTGAGAGAAGCTTCATCAGTACTGCTCTCAGCAATGAGTAATGGGGAACCAAACACCCCATAGAATCACAGAATATTCTGAGTTGGAAGGGACCCACAATGATCATCAAGTCCAACTCCTAAGTGAATGCCCATACAGGGATTGAACCCACAACCCTGGTGCCATGAACACCATGTTTTATCCTTCGGAGCTAATCTCAGGGCCATGTCATCATTTTTTTTTTTTTTTAAATAATCCAACTCCCATCCCATCATCCCATTACCTAGACCATGTCACTGAGTTCCTCATCCAGTCTTTTCTTAAACACCTCCAGGGATGGTGACTCCACCACCTCTCTGGGCAGACCATTCCACTGAGGGCTCACTCTCTGTGAAAAAGCTCTTCCTAACATCCAGTCTAAACCTCCCCTGGTGTAGCTTGGGGCCACGTCCTCTTGTTCTGGTGCTGTACTTTCAAATATTTAGTACAGAGAAACCACCATAGGAAAAACTGTGGCATCCTTTTAAAAATTAGAAATGGTTTTATTAATGTTGTCTATGGAAATTGCTTTGTTGCCAAGAAGCTCTTTAGGCTGAGAATCCAAGCTCTGGCTCAAGCCGCAATCCTTCTGTAGGAATGGTGCAAGTATATTCTTGGATAATTTGGTTATCTCTACTGCACTTGGTCCTGCATCTGCATGAATACAGAAAGTATCAAGGATCATAGCACACATTTTTACAGAGTTATTATCACAGAATCATTAACATTGGAAAAGACCTCCAAGATCAAATCCAACTTTATGCTTTGTGTGTATGTAAAGTTAACTCTCCTCACATGAATTAAACAAGTTTCTTAGAAAAACTACAGTTTAATCCTGGTAAGTGAAAGAAGGATTTCCACCTGTGGTTAAAAGTAAGCCTAATTGTTGTCTGATTCTAGCAGTCATTAGAGGAAAATCAAGCATTTTACCTACACTCATAGTTATTATTCAATATGCTACATTCTTTACATTTAAAATATTCTTTTTTTCCCATTGCTTTGGGTTTAATTACATCCAACTGCCTATCGATTATGGATTGGAAACCTGCACAAATATTAGGACAAATTTAAATCTAATTATACTCCAGGGAAGGCTTTAATTTGCAAATGGGTCATTTAAATAAAAGCCAATGATACAGCTAGAGCTGTGAGACTAGAGGTCACAGTAGATGAGGATTTAATTATTTTAAATAAGACATTAAAGGAGAATGAAAAGCTATGAGTCTCTTTTCCTTAACTTTCATTCCCAGTAGCTACATTTCTGACAATACTGGTGTGCCAATATAGGCAGGCTAACGTATGCATAGAAATGAATATAGACCTCAGGCTTAAATCACAATGAAAATTAGAAAATTCAATTTTGGAGTTTAGGATTTATAGATTCTACTTACGGCTACGCCCTAGATAATTTTTTCTCTTGAAGTTATAGTAAAGCTATAAAGGTATGAAGAAAAGTGAAATATACTAGTAAGTAATAATTTTATGCCTAAATCCATACTGTTAATTTTTTTTTGAGGGGGAAGACATAATCTAGTCCCTCTATATTAGCACTTTATAGCAATTTTCTCACTTGTAATATATGAATTATTAACAGCGAAATCCTTAATTTAATGTGGAAATGGTTTAGGAAATCATTCCCTGACATTAATCTTGGGGCAAGCTGCAAAAACTAATGTTTCATGCCTTTTATACTGTGAGCAGTAACATCCTGTACTTCGGAAATAAAAGCAAGTGATTCCCATCTTAAATATCCAATTAAAACTTTTCTGATTCTTATGAGCAAGGGTAATTTATTATAGATCAGAAAATTGTATTCTTTCCCAAAGATATTAAATAGCAGACAGGCCACTTTTACAAATGCTCATTACATTCAAAAGAAATCTCGTGAAGATTTTTATTATGCAAAAATTTGCAGTTTCTAGGATGAAGACACCATTCAGTCTTTAATATAATGCCCATTTGCTAGATAAAAGCAGTTCCTGAATGTAATGTGGAAGTATCAACACTGCCCTAGATCCATAAGATCTATTTCTGAAAATAGAAGGAATCTTTGCCTGAAAGTATAACCATGAACTCTTACCCTCTTTTTGAAACCACAGAAAATCCTCTCCTGTAATAAAGTGTTAATGAATGACAACTATATTTTAAATGAAGTGGACTTCTTACTTCAATTTTTTTGGTGTCCTTCACCAAAATTCCTGAGCAGGAAAAAGTGGCTTCAGTGTTACTGATGTTCAGATTCAAAGTACATGTACTATCAGAGTCATGCATGTTCCCTGCCTTTGGGAAAGTATCACAATTTTGAATAGCAGGCATAAAAAAGAAGAGCCATTTTTAGCCGGGTGGTTTTAAACTTGCATTCTAAAATGCACAAGGGGAAAAAATCTAGACAGGGAAAATAATGATGTATTTTAGCCTATAAAAACCTTCTGATCCTTTTGAATCCACAGATCACCTGCTAGAAGGAGAAATGTGGATTCTGTAATGTGGAATTGGTGTGCTACATGAAGGACATACAGCTCGTAATTTATTGTTCTTAAACACAAAAGGAAACCTTAAGGGTTTTAACCTTCTGCAGTTATTTGTGATTAGTAATTAATATCCTCCAGCTCAGAAGGTCTCTTGGGCTGCCAATGTACTTGATGAATTTACTGTTTCTGCAGTTATAACACACACTCTGGAATGGCCTCCACGACCCTGTTTGTGTGTGGTGCCTTTCTGTAAGAAACCCTGATGTTCAGTGCTGGCACAGAGCTCTGGGACCTGTCCTTTCTGTGAAGTGACAAGCCACTAGAGGCACCGCCCTCAGATCAACTCTGTTGATTGACAACACCATTAGATATGGGATAACATCACAATTTGTGACAATAAACTCTAAAATACAACAGTGCATGGAGAACATGATTGGCAATCAATTATCTAAAATGCTTAAAATCAACTTTGATGTACTTATATGTACCTTCCAGATCACTTACTTTGAGAAGTCTGAGTGTCTATAAACTTCTTTATCAAGGCGTCAGTAGTTTGTGTGTAAAGGCTGAGAGCGTATTTCAGGGACTGTAGGTCTGGACTCTTTTCCAGGAAATTCTTTTTCAGCCCACTTCCTCCAGCATGGAAGTATTGCTAAAATAAAAAACAAATATGGTTGTTCATAGAGCTAAATCATCTGAGAGAGGCCTCATTTACAGAGATAAAACTTTTAGTAAAATTCTTAAATTAACTTCTAGAAGTAATTGCAGGCATGTGCAGCTGGATTGATGATTATAACACGTGAGAATATCTGTCATCACGTTCACTGCAGAGCTTCTTTCCAAAGGTAAAAAAAAAAGCATTGGGAAAAGAAAAACATATGTACTAGAAGAACCTACATTGTTAAGTTTTGGATTAGCACTGCATTGTAATTGTGTCTGAAATTATGATTATGGCAAATTGTTAAAAATTCCATGGAAGTTGCCACTTTATCTTTCCTGATTCCAATTTTGACATGCTTCACTATAGATATGTAGAAAATGTGTGTGTCATCCTCGAGTGACCCCTCTAGAGTGTCTTGGACTCTGAAAGGAAGAGGATGGAAGAGAAAAGGAACTCATCAGTTGGTACTGTCCTTGAAGACAGGGACAAAATTTTGTCCTTGGAAAGAGGATTCCTTTGAAGCAGAACAGCTGTGCCCAAACCTAAGATGGGGCAGATGTTCCCTGTGCAAGCAGATGCACCAGTGTAGAGATCACTGCCAGTTACTTTACTTGAAAGAGAAGACGACTACTAATCTGCTGGCACAGCTATATTTGGAACAAACCATGTTTATAATTTTGATGCTATGCTGCCTATGTAAACTATACAACAGATTTATTAACAATATATGCAAATGCATTATGTATATTCCTTTCTCAGTCCCAAAGCTGAGTTCAGAAAAATTAGGACAGATTCTATCCTTATTCTTCCCACAATGAAGAGGTTTTCTCTAAATTTTTATACAAGATAGTGCTTGATGAATTAATGCACTTAAGCTGCAATGAAAAGATAAATGTGTTACATACATTCATTTTGTTCAAACAACCTTAAAACGCTTTTTGCAATCAGCATTTACAGCTCAAGGTCTCAAGATCAATAAAGTTCCCATTAATGGCTAATTAGTAAAAACAAGCAATGTTTTTGAGGAACATGCTCTGACTACATGATGACGGTCCACTTGGTTTGGGAAGTGCTGGGGACGGTCAGTACAATCTTCTCCTGGAATGTTGCCAAGGGAATAGGCACAATATATATATGTACATACATTTCACTTCACATACATTCACATCCATGAAATGCTGCATCCACTAATCTTACCGGGCCAGTGCACACCTACAGTCCAGAGGTGTGTGATTCTGAAGATTTTGCAGGAGATGAAACATAAATGTACATTTCATAAAAGCTACTATTCACATTTATGTGTTGATGGCCACTGATTGTTACAGGGGAAAAATATCTGTAGGAGCCAAACAAGATTTGAAGCCATCAGGCTACAAAGTTTTATTTTGCTCTATTAATATGGGGGCATTAGTGTCCATTTAAAAGGTTTGACTAAATCACCTCTATCTTCTCATAATTGCATACTTACATAAAATTAATGCCTTTCAAAGCATATTATTTCATACTATATATTCCAAAGAAATCTCATCTTAATTGCTTAAAATTGTAGTTATGATTTCACTAAGGATCATAATCAATTTATAAGCAAGTGTTAAAATATGTTAATATTTCTTCCTATTGTGACAATTACTGTGATTTTTTTTTTCAAGTTTTGTCTGCTGATAAAGTGTTATCTGCAGCAGCAGCAGCTACAAAAGGCGCCTGAAAGGTAACAGATATTTAAAGAAACAAGGGCACCTGACCCTTACCTTCCTGTGCTTTTTTACATTATCATCTTGCCTTTGCCCATAAATTGTAAATTTTGCAAGCAAAACCAGCAATATGAACATATCATTACTGTATGGAACCAAATATAGAAAAATAAAGAGTAAACAGGGTTTTAGAGGTTCAGCAGGGTAGCAAATACCCTGCTCCTCAGAGATGTAAACCTTAAAATAGTTCACCTGCTACTCATGCTCCTCTCTGAGGGGTTTCAAGGTGACAGGGGTTTGAAAGTCCCACTGACAAATGAAAGGGGCAGATGTCAAGTATATGGAAATCAATGCTGGAGCCACTGCAGCCTCAGCTAAAACTCGACAAATGCCACACAAGCCTTGTCAGGCGTGAGTTTCTCTCTGTAGAGAGTGTGTGGGTGTGCAATGGAAACTGGGACGATATTTTCCACATACATCGTCTCTGGGCTGAGATAATGAGAGAGCAGGGATAACTCAGTCTGGGGTAACTGAGGCCAAAAAGTCACTTCTCCTAACAGCAGATTGCAAATTAAGCTGAAAATATTTAAATAAATATATAAATTGATACGGTTCTTTTCACATAATACAAATACTGATGAAAAATCCTTTATTTTACATTCTTTAAAGCACTAATAACACCATCATCCATTAAATTATAATAATTTTTCAGGGAATTAAATGAATGGAAAAATAAAAAAGACTGCAAGTATAGAGATACTTCTCCCTGTAAAACCTTTCTTCACCATAATAAACTACTGAATTTCTGAACACATACCATAGACCATTTTTACCAAGATTTTCCCATATTATGTTCCAAGCATAGTAAGAAGTTATAATGCCATGTCATTTCCTTGCACTTTGAAAGTAGGTTTCTCAAAAAGCATTATTATCTCAGTTTATGAATGTAGCATATAGAGGTAAGAATACTGAACTATTAAAGGATGTTTCCCTATTTAACGTTTTCCATCCAACTCTGAATTTTTTAAAATAAAATGATAAATACTTATCTATCTTTCTAAGTTTAAGCACTGGAAATTCAGGCAATATTAGAGTTTGCATTTTTCCTAACTTTAATGTGTTTTGAACAAATGCTTTGAAAGGAAAATAATTAGATTCACATTCTGAACCAAGGCGTTCACAGGGCTTAATTTAGGACCAGAGAGTACTTCAACAGTTTGTTCCATTTGTGTTTCCACAACATCAATAATTTCCAAATAGTACTGTTATTTCTGAAAGAAATGCCAATTCCACTATGTATAAAAAAACCCCCAAAGGCAATTGGAAGCCCTCTATGATATGTTTTTCTTGTCTTTTGAGACTGTTTTGTTGCACAAGACTGGATCCTAAGTATTTCCTCTTATTTATATCTATCTTCAATTTTATACTTAAGTAGCTGCCTCCTTACCTTTCTGATGTGTTGTCTCTTCATAGCAGACATGAAAATGTGCTGTTATACTAGAAACTGATTGCTTTTAAGTTATTTACACCAAGTAATGATCCAGGCCAATGTGAAAAAGACTGATAAGTACATTAAGTAATGTTTCTTAATGGCTTCTTTCGACATCAGAAACCCAATCTGTGAAGACTGTATGAATCTCCCCAGTTTTTTTATCCAAAAAACCTGTCTGTCATATTCTTGGTCATTCCATCACAGAACAGAAGAACACAAAGCTGTACCTTTATAGTAACTAGTGCTACTTCCATTATTGCACACTGTCTCAGGGTCAGGCTTTTGGCTTCCTCTCGAATCACATGGTCCTGCAAAGCAAGTGAAGACTGCAGTTGGTTTTGAAAGAGAGACAGTATTGTGGCCTGTCCTTTGATAAACAAATAAAAAAAAAGAAATCTGCCNTTCATCTGGCTCCATTACCTTGAGTTTTGACAGTTGTCCAAGATCTTTGGCTGCACTGAATATCATCTGGGGCCCCTGTAATCACATTGAAAATTAAGGAAACAGACCCACTACAGTGCATTTGCTTTTTATGTCAACAGGATCTTATTTTCTGCTAGGACAGTAGCCAAAAGTTACTGTTTTGAAAAACTAAATAGAAGTTTCAATTACACGAGACACATTTTCATTCATCCGATAAGGCCAAGTAGCTGAACGCCTGCAGCACAATTCCCTCCAGCATCCTGCACTTGATACAAGCAGTGCACATTTTGCTGATAGTGGTTTTGTGTTCTCCTTTCTGCTATCTCATTTGTGTTCAATATTTTTAAGCTTAGNCTCAGGGTCAGGCTTTTGGCTTCCTCTCGAATCACATGGTCCTGCAAAGCAAGTGAAGACTGCAGTTGGTTTTGAAAGAGAGACAGTATTGTGGCCTGTCCTTTGATAAACAAATAAAAAAAAAGAAATCTGCCAAATCCTCCCCCCTGGACCTATGATTAATGAGAATTAATTCAACTTCAGACTTCTTTTACAAAAAAATCACAACCTAGAGCAATCATTATTGAGCATTTGCGTAGCTTTATTTCTTTTTCTAGGATGCAAAACTGATTAGCAAACAAGTGACGTCAGTACCAAACATCTCAGCTTTCCGTCAAGTGGACTGAAATGCTGAGGAGTTTAATGCAGAGGTACATACTGTGTTTCAATGCACACCATAAACAGTGCATAGAAAGAAAAATACGTAATA
>WEKX01008294.1:25345-73371 GCA_013390025.1 Pitta sordida | reverse complement strand
CAATATTTTACAAGAGCCTAATCCTGGCCTGACACCGTAGGACAATGTCTACATATTTATCTCAGACAAACAGAATCCTGCTGTAATTCCATTCTCACATATTTTATCACAATTATTCCTAGCAATTTACTTACTATTGCAAGTTACTTGACAGTTCACCAAGAGATAGTTTTGAATATCTGGATTTCAGGAAAAAAGGTACATCCAAATTACATTGGACTAATTTTTCATTATAGGTTCAGTATCCAGAAATAATTTTGTTCCTATATGCTTGAAATGAAGAAGATGTAATATAGAACAGCAGCTTAATTCTTCTTTATGCCAATGGTAAGATAAATACAAAAATTAAAAAATAAACTCTGCTTCTGAATACCTGTGCCTCTCACCTTCAGACAGAAGAAAGATTCAGGACTAGAAAAGGGAAACATATCTCACAGGATCCTAATTGTCATTGTTTTGGTTTTTTTTTAATTTTTTTGTTCAAACAAAAGTAGCAAAATAAATACAAACAGTTTATATATCTTTCCCCTGCCAAAAGGGACACTTGATATAGAGGTGCTCACCAGGAAAACTCACCCCTGATAATGCTGTTCTATGACTCAGAGTGTAACCACTGATCCTGCATAACACTAATAAATGCCCCTAATGCATGATGGAAAATGCAGTTACCAATTGCTACTTATGTATTTGGAGAGAAATTTGCCCCCTGGCTGTTGAAAAAGCAAATTAAAGATCTCAAAAACATAAATTTGAAACAGTCACTCATTGAAAGAGAGACTGTTTCTAATCATGCATAGTAAACAAGTTCATAATGGTAAATATGAGCCGCTTCAGTAATTAGAGTCCTGGCTATGGTCTTGTGCTCTAGCCTAGAATTTTTAATAGTTCAGGTAATTTCATTACGATCTTTTAGTGCCATTTATACATGTTCTATTAGATTTCTCCTGCCTCTCCAGTAATATTCCTTCACATATCTTTAATATATGTCTCTGTTTCATGATATGCCTTTAACCTATGGACACTGACCAACAGAATTTTAGCAGCTTTAGTAAATTTTACCATAGGATGCATACAGCAAAGCTGCCCAAAGACACACTATGACAATGTCATGATTAGCTTATCCCATTAGTCCATCCAAAAAGAAAAAAAGCAATTAAAAAAAAGGCCATCCAGGCCATCTTTTTTCTTTGACTCTTAGATAGAAGCAGATTTTACTGGTGTCCTCTGAGTTCATGCTGGGCCATGGCCCACATGGGTCTTATATGTAGCAGCACTACCTTCTGTATTTACGGCTTCATTCCCTCTTGTCAGGCTGCAAATGCAGTCCTGCTCAAATAAAACCTCCTGTCCAGTCTATTAAAATTGGCCTATTAAAACTTTAGAGTCCTATTTGGCTTAAGCTTCCCGATGTCAACAAAAGGTTGTCTCAAGATGAGGAATGGCACAGCAGGCAGAACTGGGGAATGGAATGGGGCATTCCTGGTTTCTGGAACCTGCAAGAATGGAAATGATTCGATTTCTGGTGCAACTGGGGAGGGCAAGGAATAGGCTTTATGTTACTGTGCACAATGAAGTCAAGAGCAATCAAATTTAAAAACCCTTATGGGAAAGAACACTACTAAGCCACTGATCCAGCTTCTTTCACATGATTTAATTCTGAAAAACTGCTCTAAGTTGGGGCAGGCTGAGAGCAACCTGGATACACAACTCAAACACCCAAGAGCAACATACTGCACACACTCCATTCCTTCTGGTAAAGGTACAGAACAGGACACAGACTTCTTCACAAACACCTGATCAATCACATTATTCTTTAGAACATGTGAGAATTACTGCTGGCACACTCACGGTTTGGTCTGTCAGTGGTGGAAGTACAATTTGTTTTTCTATTTTGTTTAAGACTAACTTCCAGAGCTCTTTCAAAACCCGTTTCAGAACTGTCTTCTCACAGATTTTTGCAGAGACACTTAAACTGGAATAAAACAAAACAAATAAAATAAAACAAAACACAAATCAGTCACCAAAACTTACATTAAGGCATCAGAGGTGCTATATCAGTGTNGAAAGCATTGGAATGGAAGCTTTTATTTCTATGCACTGACATGTCTGTGCAATCACACCACCTATTACTAACAGTAAAATTAAAGCTTTGGACCATCTTTTCCATCTTCACGTTGAAAACGTTTGGCTAGAGAAAATATGCATAAGCAACCAAAAGGGTATGTAACTCCTGTCTGTGTGACTGGAGAGCTGAAGTGCAGGATCAGTGCCAGGCTGCTTCATCTCACAGTCACTTCCAACAAAAGGCCACTGGTGTTTTGCAAGTGCCAGTAATGACAAGACCAAGGACAGCAATGTGCTTAAAGAAGTGCCTGTGCTGCACATGGCTTTTCAGAACTTGTCACTGTGATGAGAAGACAAGTTACCCTTATTTTCAGAGGCCAAAGTGAGTTTGTAGGACCCTTTAAAAATTAGCATTTTACCAAGTGAAAAAAAAATCTTGCTGTTCTTTAGATAGTGGCCAGGGTTTTGGGGACACACAAGTGCATTTTTATCAACAGTGGGACACTGGGAGCCAGCCTAGAACAAATGCCAGACAATTTCAGTCTGGGAATTTACTTTTTTTCTTTTGTTCAGTACAATCTTCTTTGTAACACACCATGTGAAGGAGACACTTTACACCAGTTCCTTTACAATGATTCAAAACATGACAAGACACAGAAATGCAAGTATGTAGCCTATGTAAAAACTGCTTAGATCTTATAAGTAAAGAGGTTAAGTGTGATATTCTGAACACATGTGAATACTACAGATATTTAAAATACTACAGAATGTTTCTAAGCCTTAGCATTGCTTCAGGGTAAAATCAAATATGCCTGACTGAAGAATCCAGTTCTGAATCTGCCACACTTACGTTTTGTCCAAGAAATCCATGAGAGGCCGAAGTACAATCTCAGCATCAATGGCTGCACTGTTCTTATTGGCTGCTGCATTCCCATTTCCTCTCATTTGATTCAGTTCGTTGCTCATTTGCCTTACACAATCTTCAATAACAAATTGGAAACTATACAATGAAAAAAAAGAAAGGAAAATGAAAGAATTCTGGGGTAGAAAACATTTATCATTTTGCATCAATTTTCTACAATTATTCTAAATTTACAAAGATACTGTGGTGGTACATTCTGAAAGTAACTTCTGCATAGTATCATATTGTGCAACTAATTCATGCAGTGGTTGGAACTCTTTCCTCCCTTGTTTCTATTGTGTCATGGGTTTGGTACCCTTGTAGGTCTGCCAAGTGTTTATTTTCTGAAAGAAACAGATGTATCAGAATCTGTAGTTTAGAGTATGATTAAGTACCAGGTAGGAATGACTTTTCAAGATTTTATATATAGTGTGAAAGAACAGTGGGAACATGTGATGATAATTTTTCTCTTGATGGTTAATATCAAACAAACTTTGATATTCTTCTTGAGGACAAATAGAAGACTTTCACTGATTTTGTCCCCTTTGGCTCGATTTGACTTTTTCTGGGTTTCACACAGTCAGTGCCATCAGAAGCTTTGCCTCTTTGCAACGAGACACAGCTAAAACCTATGGACTGTTTAAAATATCCTTTTGCAAAAACCCCTCCTTAGAAGTACTCAAGTTCTTCCTCCTGGGAGGAAACTTCTCCAATTCAAAGTGACTGTGAACATATTCTTGCTCCTCAAGATTGTATCTGTTTAGCTTTTCTGAAAACTATTTTGTTTCCTAATTGATCTGGTTGAGTGTCTGACAATCTTATAGTGCTGTTGATGCAATAAAGTCTTTGGTCAATATATTAAACAATTTAAAAGAGCAGTAAATCAAAGTCACCAATTCAGAGGCAGGATGAGTCTCTGCACACACGGTAATTTGGTTTATGGATTGATTTATGATGAATTTAAATGGTTTAGGATTAGTTTATGAACTGAAATGCAAAATGGGCCAAAAACATAGCAGGCCTGTTAAGGTAGAAAATGGCAAAGATTAACTTCAGAAAGTGAAAGAGAATTTACAAGAGAAAAGAAACAGAATAATTAGGCAGTAAGCTGTTTCAGTGACATAGCAAATCATAAAAAGAAAATGCAAACCTCCATGTGGAAACACTGGAAAAAAAAACAAAAAAACTTTTCCAAGTACACTTGGATGTATACTTACCTACACACATCAAAGTCCTACACAAAATCAACATGAGGCTGCTATTGAAGCTACTCATGTACATCCTTGGGATCAGTCCCTCCCACAAGTGCCAAAATAATGCACTGCCCTTCTTGACATTAGCCATCTTTCTAACATCATTAACCTCACAAATCCGACAGGTAAACTGACCCAGGAGGAATGGTCTAGCTATCTGGAGCATATCCTAAATTGAGCTGTTCTGTGTTTTCTTGTGCAGAAACCTAGTTGGCTCATTCAGAAAGAAGGCCTGGAAAGAAATAATATTCATGCACCATCAATGATCCGAGAACCAGGGCCTGGGAGCAAAACTACAGTGAGACAATACAGCAAACTAAACACGCCCAGGAAAAAGTGAACACTGTCCCCTCAGGCAGTTCATCGACGGATTGAAAAGTAACTACAAACTTTGCTTAATGAACACACTATAGTACTAATTCCTCTTTCTTAGATTTCTATCTTATTTGAAGCAAAAGTAACTTGCTGCTTCTTATACCACAGGCACTCCTGGCACAGCACCATACTCATTCAAGACTGCAGTGTGCACTCTGAGTAATGAAAGATTTTGAGAGTAAGGCTCAGTAGACAATTTTTGCAAGCAAATGACCTGAGAAAGCCATTCATGATGACGATTTGAGGCAGGCTAAACACAGGCAGACATCCCTGGCTGAAGCAAGCCATTTGGAAAAATCTGTCAGTCTCAGGAAGTAACAAACATGGTCAGAGAGAAAGTTTAACATAGCATCAGGCAAGAACAAAACAGTGATTTTGCTTTCCAAAAAGCAGAACAAAAGTCATCATCCTCACCTCTGTAACACGTTCATGCCCACAGATGATGTTTAGTTTTCTTTACAGCGAGGTTAGTTATTTCTTTCAGTCTAAACACATACACAGACACATATGCACATCATGTCATCAGGGCAGAAGCAAGCCATGCCTCAGGACATCCAAACATCCACCCAGACTTCATCAACGAGGTAGATTTTTGAGCAGGAATATTTCTTTAAGGTTTGCAGTAAAATGGGTTTGTTACCTTGCAGCATATGTTACACTGAGTTCATCCAATACATTGCTAAGTTTCACCTGAAGTTCTTTTAGAACAACACTAGCTTCAGGATCCAACTGCAAAGAGATAAATAATGTTATATTTTACTTATACACTAGGGTTTTGAGTTTTTCATTACAATTAATGAATTAGGAATTATGTGCAATAATACACTGCACTATGGAAAACCAAATGTGGAAACAACTGTTGCAACATAGAATTGCTGCAGTTGGCCTAAAAATGCAATTCCCTTGTAAAGAAAGATATGGAAAATACTTGATTACAATAGCAAAGAGTTATATTGTTAGAAATCAAAACTGTGCCATTGAAAAATGACTTATGGTGTAAATCGAGTTGGCAGTCACAGGAATAGAAATACCATTCTCTTAATGGCAAGTGGTATTCACAAGTTAATGCTTGTGTCAGTATTACTGTAGATGTTTTTATATTTTTATTACTTTTGCACATTTCACCTCTGCTGGTATGTTTTGGTTTACTCTTTGTGATTGGAATTGAAGATGTTTCCATATTTCCATAAATGCAGTGTCAATGCAGAACAGCCAGAACTGGAAAAGATGGTTGAAGACTATCCATGCTGTTACTACTGATGTGGTATATGGGAAGGGAATTTCCCAAATTCCAGTACGGCTGCTCTGAAAGCCATTAAGGCATACATAATTCAAGCACAGAGCAACACATTCTGATGCACAGGGAGAACAGCTCCTGTACATCTGATAGAGGTTTTCTAAATATAGGAAAAAACAAAATGCAGGGAAGAAATGTATTTTTACTTCTATAAGGGTGAGGATCCATGCATAGATATTTAATCAAAAAGGCACCCTGTTGATATTGATCAGCAGATTGTATGTTTGCTATACAGTCTTTTTCAAAAAAAAAAAAAAAATTAACTCCTTAATCCTTTACATTTAGGAAAAATAGCCAGAGCCCATTGTGGGATATGACTGATGATCAGGATCAACAGCCAAATGTGAATTAACTGCTGATGTTCCAGGTCTTTCAGTTATCTACATCATAATGTTAAGGAATGATTTGCAATGATAACTCTCAGTTTCTGGACTCTGTTCTGCAGTAAGGTCAGGCACAGATCTAACAATTTCAAAAGAGCCTGTGCATTTAGAATACATAATCAGGTCCGTTTCTATTTGCATTTTCTTATCTTTAAACTGCATGGGGAACGTTTAGTGCCTATTCTACATCTGGTGCTTCAGAGTGCTGTGGTGTAGCAGGTCAGTTCTCTTAATCAAACTTCAGAGACGAGGGGAAGCTGTCACAGCACATTGGATAATCTGTATGAGACTACACAGGAATTAACTCTGAAACAGATCAAATGGTCTAGTGCGTTCTATTGTAGCCCATCCTTTCTCTCCTTAGAGGTTGAGTGGTTTAAAAAAAAAA
The DNA here is from genome assembly GCA_013390025.1 of Pitta sordida. Classification (NCBI taxonomy): domain Eukaryota; kingdom Metazoa; phylum Chordata; class Aves; order Passeriformes; family Pittidae; genus Pitta; species Pitta sordida. Next base: position 66,710 of record WEKX01008294.1, on the reverse strand, counting down.
TCCAAGATTTTCACTACAGTTTTTGACAACATTCTGAAATAAGTGACAAAGGGGGATTAGCACACATCCTTTAGAAGATACTCCATTGTAGAGCACTCTCCCAATCTGAGAAGCTCATATTTTACTTACTCCTGTAAGTGCTTACTGTGACTACTTACTGATTTAGTTTTGAACTACTTTGCATTGCGAGTTCTCTTGCTTCTCTCTATCTTAGTAGTTTCCCTGGCAGATACTCTGATGGTTCATACATTTAAAGTGATTGTTTTCCTTCATATGAAAAGCAGGGATTAAAAAGCTAATTTTACTTCAATGTTTGTATTAGCTCAAAAAGTCAAAGTTTATTAACAAAAGGAAAGACTCTTCCAGGAAATGCATTTCACTAGGGAATTATACTGCCTTCTTTGGTGTGTTACATACAGAACAGAAATTTAAGACCATTAGAATATTAACATATAGCAAATACTGAACATACAAGCATTCACACTGAACACTGTACATGTCAAGGAAAGCAGAAATTACCAGGCAGGCAGAAGACTCAAAATTTCTTAGCAGATCATGCACAAGCTACAAAGTCACCTTGTTACTGGGCCTACACAGGTCAATGTAGTTACTTTCTGTCAGAGATTGTTGTGATAAGCAGAAAACACAATACATACACCTGCTAAATTCACTCGGAACTGTACTTAGTCTGGCCAAAATTGGACTAAATACTAATGCCAGATTGTAGACATTACACACACTATAGAAGGGTGCATGCAAGTGTTAAATGTTTTAGGGGGCTTTGTGCTCACAAATTGTGTGAACAAGTTTGTGTGTGCACAGCTGGAGGCATCTGGCAGGACATCCAGCCTTGTGAAGACACATGCTCGTGCTCATCAATGTAGGGAGGAGTGGAACACAAAGAGGTATGCGGGCTGCCCACCCAGGTGCTGGACACCTGGGCTGCTGTCATGGATAAAATATGTCAGCAAGATTTTTAATTGCTACTGATACTTTGGTTTAGCGACTGGAAAACACAGCGATTTCAGTGCCTCACCAGAACTAAAATGTGCACTTTTCATTTGTTTTACCACGTGCCTTCTGTGCACTATCAGTTGTCTTCAGGCACCATGAGGGAACAGGGACTGTTCAGCCTGGAGAAGAGGAGGCTCAGAGGTGACCTCATTGCTGTTTACAACTACCTGAGGGGAGGTTGCAGTCCAGTGGGTGTAAATCTCTTCTCTCAGGCTGCCAGCAAGAGACATGGCCTTAAGCTGCGCCAGGGGATGTTTAAACTGGAAGTTAGGAAGAGCTTTTTCACAGAGAGAGTGATCCCTCACTGGAATGATCTGCCCAGGGAGGTGGTGGAGTCGCCATCCCTGGAAGTGTTTAAGGTCAGACTGGATGAGGAGCTCAGTGACATGGTCTGGATGATGGGAGGCTCAGATGGATGGAGCGTGGTGCCCGTGGCCCCAGGGTTGTGGGTTCTATCCCTGGATGGGCATTCACTTGGGAGTTGGACTCGATGATCCTTGTGGTTCCCCTCCAGCTCAGAATATCCTGTGAACCATTCAAATAGGTGTACCCACAACCATGACTTGCCTTCTTTCTCTGGTATGGTATAGCTCAGGTGGAAGCATTACAGTGAGACAAAAGGCAGTGCTGATCAGCATCTGAGATGATGTCATATAGGGATATAGAGATATGAAAATGAAGTACATATTGGGGACTTTTCTTTTACTCCTCAAGTCTCATCTGCTCCACTGAGTTTGATGAAGAAGGAATAAAACCCAACAAACTTACCAGAAAAATTTTTCAGGAAAATAAAAGAAAAAAAAGCCTAACTGAACAGATTATTTTTAGGGGGAGTGGGAAAAAAAAAAAAAAAAGAGGAGTGTTGTTAGTGTGCCCTATCTAATTTAAGCATCATAAGGGAAAGAACATTTATCCCTTAGCTCCTTGGATTCCATTTACAGTTCACAGCATCTCTGGGCTAGTTTTAAAATACATTGGTAGGTTGCTCAGGTATCAAAATTGGAATTTTTAAAGGAGCAAACTTATTTCTTTAATAATCTATAAATCATACTTTTCTACCAATTCTTAATTTGCTTGGCTTTCTTAGGCTTATATTTCTGTTAATCCACTACCTTCCTAAATAACAGAGTTAATTTTTACCCACAATGGATTATACTCATAAATTTGTTGGCCCACTTCATAAAATCTGTTAATTATGGATTATTAAATAGATAATTAGAACTTTGACTTTTTCTGAGTGCTACACAAAAACAGACAACACATTTGAGCAGTTGCAAAACCAAGAAACACATGAACATCATTTTTTTCAAATGTTGCCTGTTTAAAATTTTGGGAGTATTTTTACATGTACAAGCCTTGGAAAGGAGTTAAAGATCTGATGAATTTGGCTGCTTTCAACACAGTGTTAGATTGAGGTGTTCCCTGCTGTAATTTAATGTGCGCTAGTACGGACATAATCTTGTTAACTGCAAATTTGGTAGTGTTTCTGTAGGAAACTACAGAGATGCAAATTACTTTTGCATGAGTGAAATGGAACCTCTCTAATCTGAATTCCATTTATCTGCAATTTCACAGGTCTAACTGCTTATTCTTTCCTAATGGGACCACCCGGTTGTTTCCATTCAGAAAATAGTTTTACATGTTGTATGTACATTTAGGAAAGATACAGGTATTTTTCAGATCCATCATTTTAGTGGTTCTTTTTGTCTCTGAGAGACATCATCCTTCTTCCATCCTCACCAGACTACCCAGGGACAGTGACATGTTTGGCTGCTGCTCTAAGTACACTCAGGAACACTTGGGACACTGACTACAGATTCAAAGATGGACACTTCAGAACTAATCTGCTTAAGTCTGTCTCTCTGTCATCTCATCAAAGTCCTTAAGACAACATATAGATTCCTATAGGAATTCCTGAGCTTTTTGTATGAAATTGGAACTGAACTTACAAAAGCGGAAATACAATATATACTGTCAGTATAATATATAAACAACTTGCTTTTGCTTTACGCCTTTTTTTAAATCTTAATTGCTGTAACTCATTTCTGTCATGTTCTGCCATCTGTTGAAAAACGACACAATCATCAACCTTATTTCTTTCCCTTTTATCAGCTTCCAGCTTGTCAGATATGAAAAAAAATACTTAGTGTAAATGAATATATCCCTTTTGGATGAAACAAACAGTAGCTAAACCAAATTTTTATGTTTATGATCTGTTCCCATGTTTTTGGACTTGACTTTTGAAAAAACAGTGGGTTGGACCCCACTTTACTCCTCGTACTTATTAAAGCAGACGTTCACATTGGTATAATTATGAACTACCCTTTCTGCTTGGCTGTGGAAGAAGAGGATAGTTATAAAGAAACTTGTAGTTTTCAGAATATTTTGTTTTACTGGTGGAGGAGCTGAGAAACCAATTTTTTCACTATTTATAGAGCTGCCTGCCCTGCAATATGCAATAAGCCTTCGCTGAACATAGGGACTGCTGCTTGATTGTGATTATTTTGACTGCACAGTTTGAAAGACATACTGCTCACAGTGTGACACTGAGGAGATTAACAGCATTTAATTTTTCTTAGAATTAGTTTTGCTTCAACTGAAATAGGTCTCATTATTCTGCTGAAAATCATCTGACTTTTATGCCCTCCACAAGTAAAATATTAAACTATTTTTCCCTGCAAGAAAGCAGTTTACATATTTTATTGCTGGCTTTGTTTCTTTTAAGTACCAGCCCAATAAGCCAAATGAACCATTAACAGTCATGCTTTTGGAATAGCTAGGGGAATAAGTATTCTAATTTGTGGACAAACATTTCAGGGCACTTTGATATTGGTGACAAAAAATTGAACATGGATGTACTTTTCTTCAAGAAATTGCCCTAATGAGAAACAAGCAAAAGTCTGAATGTATTTCTTAGATCTTTTTTTTTAGACTGTGAATCAGAGATGCACACTTTTTAGAAAAATTTACCCGAATTCTCTCCGAGGATTGTGTGTTGCACAACATTTGTAGGAAATGTTGCTTTGATACTGTAACAACCTTAATAATTCATCCTCATTAACATCAAAAGGAAAGCAGAAAGGATGAGAAGTGATGAGAGACTTTGAAAGAAAACTGCTGTGAAAAAATCCTAATTATTTTTTGTACTATTATTTCTTACTATACATATCATGTATTGGGAGCAAGACCTGGTGTTTCCTTGAGGAAAATGGAACATTTCGGAGATTCAAAAAAATACTCTGATTTGAAAATAATTCAGTAGAAATAGACAAAGTGCTTCTCAGCTTTCCTGTGCCCTTGTCTGCATCAGGATTTATGGACACTTAGCTGTTTTAATGAATCATGACTTTCAAATGCAGGATTGGCTCCAAGACCTAATACAAAAGTACTTTGTACAGAACATGGAAGACAAATTTATTAGTAATATTTAGATTGTGAAAGGAGCAATGGGAGCCACAAAACCAGCCGTGTCTGGATTACAAATATATATTTTCAAAGTCTGATAAGAAGTTTTCAATGATAGCAAGGTTGCAGAAGTTTATTTCATGTTCCCTAGAGCAGGAAGTATTTTTGCCATGGCAGCTACAAGAAATTGTTACTGGATCAACAGAACCTTCCCACCACAGAGTTAATCTGTAGGTTCATTTGGAGGCTGTAGTTCATTGCATGACACAGGGGACTCTCTCACCACTGCAGTGTCCCACTGTGGATGTGGAAATATGAAATGATGCATTTTTCAGTTGCCTCTGTAGCGGATCAAAGTTTTGTGAATCTATCAAACCACAGTCTCAACAAGAAAAAGCTGATGGATGTGTAAGTTGTTTTTTAAAGCCAGATACTGATGACACTCATGGTCTAAACATTGCTGCTCAGCAAGATGAGAGAATTTTTCCTATCGCGTGAAAATATGTTAATTTCTTCATTATGTTTGAGAACAGTAAAACACTACAGTCAGCAGAGGATTGAAGCACGTGTTTGTGTCCTTTTACTGTTGACAGGACTTCACGCACCTTTAAGTCTTCTGAAATAAAAAAGGAGATAAAGCTAAATGTGTTCTGGACTGTTGAGTAGCAGCTCTTGGTGAAAGCAGGCCCTCTGATACTGAAAAGTGCACTTTAAATGTTTTACAGGTTTTTTAAAACTCTGAAAGACTTTATAGTATCTGCCTAGTAAGACTTTTCAATTTAGAGTGTCAACTGAATGCCCAAGCATAGCTCTTTTTGATTTTAGATCATAGGGAATTACACAAATGCATCAATGGAAATAAGTAGAAAATGTGACTGTTCTTAGCCTTAGAAAATATGGTCAGGAATAATAAAAGATGCTTACTATCACAAACCTCATAAGAGAATCTCTCTCCTTCTTTCTTCTGCTCAGTGGATTGCAAGTCAAAGGCATTAGACAAAGACATGACACATTACAGACAAAAACGTACCAATACATAAAAAGCAAAGTATAGTCCAATACAAACATTAAAAAAAAGCTGGCACTACAGATTGCAACACAAAACACCCAGTGCTGATTGAACGTTACAGATCATTAGCATGTTTCTGTGAAATAAAATTAGGACTTTCTAGTATTGTCAAGATGTTAAATAGGTCTCATAGACTTTCTCTTTAATAACATTTTGATGTTGTTTGCAAGTGGAAGTGAAGACTGTTACTAGGTTGCAAACATGGTGCTAATGATCTCTAAGGAACTTCAAATGAACCAAGAAACAAATATGACTCACCTCCTTTCCTCCCATGGACTCAAACATTTTCTCAAGCTGGACTCTTAACTGCTGAATGTTGTTCATCAAGATACAGGCCTATAAAGAGAGCATCAAATGTGAGATCGTGCATGACCAATTCTTCAGCAGCTCTGCATTCATTAAGGCAAGAAAAGTTCTCTAAGATTGTAATTCCTACAACTATTTATTTTTAGAGGAAGTTCCTGAGCAGCGCTGCCATTCCTTCCTCCTTCAATTAACTCTCTTTGCTCAGCCAGCAACGACACTCACCCACTATGTCCTTAAGATAGTGTTGCCCCCCCAGGGAACTGAACACCACCTCCCAAGCAGCTGGGCAGATTTCAGATCCCAGGATTTCATGGCTTGAGCCATATATCCCAGATAGCTGCTAGTTATACTTAGTGCAGTTACATCTGATGGATTAATGCATCATCTCTTGAGAGCAGAGACAACAACAATCCAAGTGCTTTGGAGCGACAGCAGGCTGGAGGAACGGGATTACAAACTGCTTTCTAGATCCAGTCTTTGCAGAAAACGGTGACAGCACTGTAACCCACATACAGGGTTGTGCTTAAGTATTTGAATAAATCAACAGGTAGTTATGTTAATAATAGGATAATATTTCAGAAATATGCATTTTTGCATTGCTTGTTGGTATTGTCCAAAAAGTTGATGAATAAATTAGGCAAAAGAATTCTGTAATCATATTGTTTTAGTATAGAAATGTTGCTTTTTAGGCTCATTTTCTTAAGACAGAACACAGAACCGCTGTGTAAAAGGTTACAGTGATTGATACTCGCCTGTATTTTCTAGTTAATAACATGTTCCAATGTAGTACTGAAACACAGTGAGATCAATAACGTGATTTAGCTTTAATTATTAATACAGTTGTCTCAAAGGAATTTGGTGTCAGAGTCCTCATCTGAATAAAAAAAAGAAATTTGATCTAACTTCTTAATATTTAGATTACTGCTTCCCAAGAAAATATGCAATTTGTACTCCTGCAGAAGACAGCTGTCTTTGTAGAGTGGTTGAAATGTCACCCCTCTGCCTGTCACTTGAAAAATCCACCTCTATTTCCCTATTTATTTCTCCATTTCTCTCTCTCTCTCTCTCTCTCCTGTAAAATTTACAATCACTAAGGCTCTGCCCTCCTTTCCTGCGCCGTCTCCTCTCTTCTAACAAATTCATTATTCTGGAAATTATTTGCAGCATCACAAATGAATAATGATGATTTCTGATGGTGGCATAAGTAGCTGAATATGACATCCTGGTCCTTTTGTTCCAAAAAAAATGCAAATGCCTTTGGCAATGTCCTGAAGCTATGAGAGCTACTGCTTTGCACTGAAGCGGTTTTCAAAGTTTCCTTTGAGGCTGACTCAGGTGGCTCCTTCAGAGTCTAAGTCTTCCTTGGCTCAATGAAAAATTTGCTATTGCTGTCAGCAAAGAACACTATTTAAAAACATTCTCATTGTATTTCATTATCATCTTGCCCTTCAGAATAGTCTTTACAGTAATTTGCAGGTACCGGGGAGGCAGATGCAACAACATGGAAAAGTGAGTGGCAAGTATGATACATAAAGCCAGGTTTGTTTGTAAATGCTGACAGCAGGTGGAAGATAAGAGGTTGCTTTTACATTAAATACACACCTTTATGAAAAGCATCTTCTATATGCTTTTATTTGAAGAGTTTATTTGAATGTTTTTTGGCATTTAATAAAATTACTGAAAGTATTGGCTTGAAAATTATGACAAATTCTAATTTTACTAATAAAAATATTTATTTTAATCTATTCTGGCAGCCCTAATGCTGGAGATGGAAACTTACTGTAGTTGAATTACCAGAGCAGGGATCTTTTCTTAAGCTAAAATATGTATTTCAATATGGCAACTTCTGTTAAAGAAAAGTTATGTCCCTCAAAGGCATGTGAAACCATACTTTATACCTGGTCTTATGAAAGGTGTCTCTGCTCAAGGCATGGGAGCTGAAACTAGATCACCTTTAGGGTTCCTTCCAATCCAAACCATTCCGTGATTTTTGCGATACCATAATGAGATTAATTCCATCAAAAGCCTTAGTAAAGATGGGCATATGAGGATGACTTCAGAAATCAAAAATTTCAACAATTAAAAAAATCCCATTGGACAGGCCAAAAGACTACTAAACAGCCTAACTTGATCATTCAACACTACCAAAAATAATTTATTCTGAAAAGCAGTCAGCTTTATTTAATATTAGCATTAAATTCACAAGAGCCATCAACAGTTGTCATTTAGCTGCAATAGAGGTCTTTCTGAAGTCCATTATTGTATATATGTCTGTACCTCTAAATCCTCACGGCACCCCTCACTGCAGAGGGCTCTGGCAGGAGTGAGCACGTCCTTAAGCCACACTGGGATGTGACAAGTACAGCTGAGATCTGTGATGGGCTGTGTGGGGGCTGCACCATTAAAGGTAAATAGTGTGAGGATGGGGCTGCAGTTCTTTATCTGACTGGAGACTGACACAGCGGTACAAGACACGACTAAATACAGCAGGCAGTGCTAAATGCAGGCTGCTTTGACTGAATATCAATGATACTGAAAAGTCACTTTACAAAAACAATTTTCCTTGGTGTTGTTAAGGTATTGATAATGTCTCCATCTGCTAAACCACGTTTTTAGTGTCCACATTTAATTCTGAGTCCATTCATTAGGGACTCCCTTGTAAACAATGAGGCAAAAATCCAGCACGTGATTTCCCTCTCACTGCTGCAAGGGTAATGCACAGTGAGTGGGAGCAGCAGAAAAGTCTGCACACAGTCCCTGCAGAGGGAAAAATTATCTTGTAAACTCTCCAATGCATAAATTGATACTAAAAGGCAAGACAATCAGAAATGACAACTTTAAACAAAAACAATTTCTTGTGTTTGGGAAACAAGGTGAAGATGCATCCTCCATATTCACCACTGGATAAGGCTGATATCCAGACAGTGTCTGTGGTCATCTTACGATTTTTTTTTTAAACTTTAATGCTGAAATTATTAGCTACAATTCTTAACTATTTTCATCAATTCCAGCTCTTACACAACAGTGTAAGCTATGAAAACAATCTGACCTCCTCCAATTCATACTTTGTCTCATGTAAAGGAGTGATCATATTTTCCAGAAGAACAGTAAGTCATTTAAAGGCAATTTCTGAGGCAGAAAAAAACACAGCTTCTTACTCACCACATTTTCTTTATCACAATATGAGCTGAAGTAATTTGAAATAATTACAGCATACTGAAGAAGCACTTTGTTGATAGTCTAGAAGAGAAGAGTATTTTTAATTCTAAATTTCATAATGTAAAACAAAAATAATAAAAAGGGAGATTTACAGAGATGATCTTTACAGGTGCTTACACACTTAGTATATAGTATTTTTTAGATATAATATGAATAATTCTGTGAGCATATTTTCACATGGCTGCACAGCAGGTGGTGGGCTGTTCTTAATGTAATGTAATCTTCAATAGCAGAGATAGTTTAATTTTAGCCATACTGTTTTTGAGAAGCATAGAAAACTCTACTCCTTTCAATGAACTACATAATGGAGCAGTAGCAAGCTCAAAAAAATCTTCTAGGGAGACAATACATAGATTAGAAATATAATGGAAAACTAAGACAAAGGAGCACTGCTCAAAGCCTGGCAATACAAGTTACCTTGCAATAAACATGCAAATAGGAACTTTGTCTGCAAGTGGAGAATTGTTGCACTGAAACAACGGGATTAAATGTAAATGTGACCTTTCCTGAAGCCAGCAGGACTACAATGGACATCTAGAGCTTGTAAGGAATTGTTACAATCTGAATAGAACAGAGTCGAGTGTGTCCAACAGCAGCTGAAAAAGAACGACCACCTCAGGGTTTCAACCAAAATTACTTTACTGCCACACCTTGAAATTTTACTTCACCTGCTGTCACTAATTAGCTAATTGCATTTCACTGAATTGCACCATTAATGGCATTGTAATCAGTGCTTAGCAAGATAATTATTGACTATATATGTATGTATAAAATATATAAATATGAAATCTCAGAAAAGATAGAACTTCTCAACTGGTGAATGATTTTGACCAAGTAGATGAAAAACAGCCTTAAGCCACAGACAGTCTGTCTTTCCGAGGATCCCAGTCAGACAGAAAACATTGATTCTAAAAACCATAGAAATCATTAGCTTTTAAGTACATGGGAACACAATGTCACTCTCTCTGAAGCTTAGTTGAGATGCACTGATTTTAATTTACCTTTGCAAATCTTCTCATTAAATGAGATAGTGCTTCTGGATTAGGACACTCCAGTTTCCTAATAATCTCAAAGCTTTGATTGAGCTGTGTGAAGACATCAACCACAGAACAAGAGAAGAGGGCATGATCTGATGTTTGCTGAAACTAGAAAGAAACATTCAAATGACTTAATATTTGCTCAGAGATCAAAACTGTATTAACTGATTCTTACACTTCAAAATCTTCCCAGAGTCACAAGAAGTAATAATGAAAAAGAAATATAAAAAATCTCATCAATAATACTGAGAAATGTGGCTTCTCATGTTTCAGATACTTTCAAACCCATTAAAAATCAAAACAAAATTCTCATTCACAACATCATTATCGCATCATAGGTTAGTGAAACCAGAGATTTAGGCAAATGGAATTAGAGCAGGAATTTGTCTATAGGGTTATTTTCCAAAGACTGTTATCTTGTGAGGTCTGATAGTAATTCTGTGGGACCCAGTGTACTTCTGGTTTTGCAATACTAAATAACTGTCCTAATACTTCATTTATTCCTTTCTTTAAAAAGTAAAGGCTCACCCCATCTTTTTTGTCTCTTTCTAGTGCTCCATGAAGAAATTCCATTGAGACATCTTCATTTTCATCTAGCCACTGAATGACAAATGGTTCAAACCACCTGAAAATTAAAAACAATTTTGTAAAGTACCCAGCAGTAAACCGTCCAGCAATTTGGCATCTTGTGTCTTCAAATCTGTTCTCATTGCCAAAAAGTCTTGCAACTCTAGAAAAATTTTTGCCACCAAAGATGTGATGGCTACCAAAAAGTTTTTCAGGCTTCAGTTTCATAATACTCTAACTCGTGCACCCTAGTGATGTAAAATTAGCAGCAGCTAAATCTCTACCACACAAGCATAGCAGGTAATGGTGAGTTGGACAAGATGATCCTTGTGGGTCCCTTCCAACTCATAACATTCTGTGTGTGTGATTCTGCGTGTGTATGTGCCTTCTGTCAGTATTGGCTCTTTGGTAACATTTACTGTTTATTTGTATGTGAAATAATTTCTAGTTATTTTAGCTTTAGTAAAATATCAGCTGTGTCTTATTTTTCTTTAGTCCAAAGTTCATTCTCTTTAGGTCTCAAACCATCTCAGAAAAATCAGCAGACTTGCAGAAGATTAAGGAATGAGATTAAGGATAAACCATATGAAAGAAAAAGACTAAATATATTTATCACGGGGAGAAAGGTGAAAATGAAAACAGCAGCTGAATATTAACCCAATGCAGTAAGAATATTTGCAGTAGTACAGTATATCCATCAGCATTGTATCTTTATCCAAATTTGGCTATGAAACAAATGCAAGTGCTGCTGCTCACGCCTCTCATACCATTCTCAGACATTTTTTGACAAAATATCTTGTCATTTATGAAGACCTGCAATTACAATGGTTGTATAAAGCCTATGAAATAACTAACTGCACATTTAACACTTGGACTATTTCATTTGATTGCATGAAGAATTGAAGAGGAGAAAGTGCAAAAATTAGAGTTGTCAATGCTATGTATCTTGAGATCTTGCACAAACCTGAGCATAAATATTCGATCAAAATAAACTGTGCACCAAGCCCAAACTCATGGAAGACTTCCCAATCCACCACTTACAGAGAGTATTCAGGCACTGCATCCTTGAAAGCAGAGAGTTCTCGCACATACTCATTATAAAACCATTTCACTTTGAAGTGCAAATTCATATAATCTGTGCTTTTGCATAACCGCTGCTTTTCATGTTCTGCAATAGAAGGAGTGGAAATAAAAGCCCTTAATATCATTCTTACAGTAAATAACATTCCTGTGCCTCAGTGCACTGGTGACATAATAATACAGGCCTTGCATTTTAAAGCATAATTGGTTTGGTTCGTTTAGAGGCAGTAGTACTCACAGTTTCAATTTTCAGGTTCTGAGTACCCTTACAAAAACCAAACCAAACCAAAGACCTGACCACAAGTTAGGCTTTTCACCTTTTCACACTGCAACAAGAGAAAACCCCACAAATGTGCTGACTTCCTGTTCTTTACATTCTTTGGCTGTTACAAAATGGTAAGAAGCTGTCAGGTGTCAAGTTAGAAAATACAACCACGGCTGTGTAGTAGCCGAATGAAATAAGGGCTATAAATGCCAGTCCTTTATGAATCTGTGAAACCTACATTGGCAAATGGACTGCATTTATCAGAGCTCAGAAGAAAGAGGAGACAAATCCACAGCTGCCTGATTTATGGTGCAAGTAGAGAAGCTGGTTTAATAAAATATTTTAAGTTTTTCCAATGTACTTCGCTTTCTCAGAGTCTTCTTGTTCTCAACATACTGGATATGCAGGTGGTCAGGGTGGCAGGAGCCACCTGTAACCACTTTCTGCATTTTAGAACTCTGATTTAATTTCTTTGGAACAAATGTCCATCTTTTTTTCTCCAGGATTATGATCCTTATTTTAGCTTATGCACTAAGCTCTGCAGTCTCCAGCTAGACACTTCAGACCCAGGCAGCTCCATTCCTTCACTCCATTAGCTAATAGGCACTTTATCCTTGCTCAAATCTTTCATTTCCTTCTCCCACAGCACGAAACCACGGATCCATAGATCTTGGGCAGAATAATCATACCTTCACTTACTGCTCACAGCTTCCTGAAATCTCCACAGATCTCATCTGTTTGAGGTGTCATGTCATTCACACATTCTTCCCTAAGTAAAAGACTGATTTCTTTTCCCAGTTCCCTTAAAAAATTACCTGATACAGATGCTCCAACGGAGTGATGCTGTTGTGTATTGGGAACTTATCACTTTCAAACCTTCTTACTTCTGCTTGCTTTACAATCCAGTATTACACACATTTTCATACATATTTGAATGTGAACCTCATTTTCTGTGGCAGCAGGAGCATCCCATCCTCTGTCACACACCTTAACATACCATCTGATTCTCTGTCAGTGCAGCTGCACTGAGTTACACATTGTGTGTTTTTTAGATCTGACCACGTACATCAAATGGAAATTTTTAGTTTTATTACAACACCAAATCAGCACTCCAGTAACATCACTGGGCCATATGAGAAGTGTTTCAGAAGCATATTATGCAGTGAATTACCAAGTTTTGTGCAAATCATCTTATGAAGTGCCCTTGTGGGCTCTTATTGCCTTTTTAGCATTGCAGTAGCATTTTCACCTTCACTGCCTCTTCATCACACTCAAGAAAAATCGGTAAATCAGCTTCTGCCTAAATATTACATTTATTCATCTTCATACTAATTGAGAGTACATACTATAAAGTCTTCCCAGCATAACATCATTAGTTACTAGCCTTGAACAGAGCTACAGAGAGAAAGGTATGTGCCTACTCTCATGGTTTCTACAGAACTGAGGAATCTTTTTTTTTTTTTTTTGGTAGCAGGTTTTCCACACTCTGTTTCTGTAGAAACCTAGATGCCCAAACAATTGCTCAGTAAAAGGTAGTCCTTACAAGGTAGGCCAGTCTACCAGTGGGAACAACTAACTTATTGGTGTGAAATTCACTGCATACCTACTACTTAAGTCATTATTGAAAATCCCTCTTATATTGCATGGCAAAAGAGTGATTAGATTACACAATGTAACTTAAGAACATTTGCTACGGTATTACAATCCAAGCAAATGTTTATTTCGATTTTAGAAATAAGCTGCTGCCACTGTGCAAACTTGTCCAGAAGGGCACAACTTATACAATACCATTCACTGATAGTTTTTTTAAGTTAAAATTTCCGAAACATTAGAAATGAGCACAGAAGTCATTCATGAATAATTGAGCATTTTTCTCCAGGCTGTTATACCTTTTACAGAATATTTAAAGAGTCTCCTAGGATATTACTTGTGAAAAATGCATCCTCAGTTCCTAATATTAATGCATGAGAACATCAGCAAACACTTCAGATGGCCTACAAACTCACGTACTATTCATACATATTACCTTTTCAGTTTACATAAACCAAAGAACAGAGAAAAAGGTTTCCCACAGAAGTAATTTCGTTACAATTTTAACTGGATAATGGATGCATTTATCCACAGTAACCAAGGATTTTGGTTACAAAGCACAGAAACGTCACAGTAGCTGTGCTGAATTTGGATTAAGACCAATGGATTACTTTCTAAATGTCCAAAAAGCCAGCACAAGTTAATGCATCTGTGAGACAGCAGAGGATACATGTATGGAGGTTGGCAAACTGTGTCTTTTCTTACTTGAAGGAAAGCTGGTGCCATGTTTCCTATACAGACATATCCATTTTGGACTTCCTGGAAGGCAGAAGTAGTAGCTGCACAATGCAACACTTTTTTTACGAAGTTCACTCTTGCTTTGCAAAATTATTATAACAGTCAGGAACTAAACCTGCCAATTGTGTGCGAATGTGCTCTGGAGAGATGATGAGAGAAATACCTGAACTTTCTCATAATCGATTCTAGATAATGAAATCTTCAGTATAGCAAACTAATGTTATAAATCTTCTTTATTTTCTGCTGTTACTTTTATGAGACTTTCCTTGTAGCGCAGCATATTTTTATAAGCATCTATTAATCTTTGAGTTCCATAAAGAGGACATTTTCAGTTCCTGTTAATGATACTGGCATATCCCGTATTACAGTATCATGCATCAATGAAAAAAATACTGGTAAGATTTCTGAAAACTGTAACATCAGTAAACTTGAGTCTCTGTGTGTGGGGCACTTCAGCTGCTTCTATGGATTGCATTTCCTGTAACTTTTTTACAGCATTGATTACACTGGGAGGGGGTTGGGTGGGTTAGTATCTCCTTCCATGCAATGCTCTAATGCACATGTGCTTTCTAGTCTTGCATTGTAACTGCATCACCAGGAAAACTGTAGAGAGTTTTGCATCTCAGTGGTACAAATTACAGTCTCAGTAACAACTCTAACAAGACTTCTAGTAAGCAACAGCAGTGAGGTGTGTGATGAAGTCAGTCACAGACCTGGCGACACTGTATCTGGCAAATAATCTAATTGCAGACAGATGTTCTTTTACAGCCAAATCTATAAGGAGACATAATAGGAAGGAATAACCCAAGGTACTTTCCTCACAGGCCTATGACTAAGCAACAGTACTTGGGAATCACGTTTGATTTCTTGCTCATTCCTCCAGCAATTGCTAAAGAAAGCTGGGATTTTTTTAAAGCAACTTACAAAGCAAGAAATATCTTGACAAATGACACTAAAGACATAAAGACATTTAAGAAACTGGAGCAGAATCTTGTGCAGTACAGAATCCTTTTTTCTTTTTAACCTTTAGGTAATAACGTCACTCTGAGTTTCCATTTAGTTTTTGATATGTACTAGTTGCTAGAAAAGGAAAAAAGGGTAACATACAACCTTCATAAGAGATGAACATGTTAAATATTCAGATAATCAGTTTGATATTTTGCTCAACTCTGATGTCTGTTTACTTGGGTAGAAAAACTCAGAGCAATTTTTTTTCTACAACAGTTTCATTGCCACTGTTTTTTGTAACAATGTAGAATTTAATTGCTTGCAGGAAAGCTTGTCCAGTTTTCAGGCTTCAGAAATAATGTTGTAGGGATTAATAAGTACTACAAAGAATATTTATGTGTAGCAAATTAATTTTATCATAACCACTAGGTTTGACTGTCTTACATACTATTCCCCTACAGTTTATTAAAACAGAAATGATTGAGACTAAGTATATTAAAATTGTGTTTGGATTAACTGCAAATTTTCCTTTCAAACCCCAGCTGTTATTTTCAGCCGTTGCGACATAATTCCATATTATTTGCAATAATTACTTACCAATCCTTCTAGAGACTACCAGCTGCATATTTTATCTATTTCTTTCAGAACTGCAGTTTCAGAAAACCTGCTATTTCCAAACTTTCAGTCATATAATTGGAAAGTATATGCGTGGCACAAGTTGAGTATGGCTAGTGGAAGAAAAGCTCCTGTAAGGGATGATACTGATTGAGTATAAATTGGTATCCGTCCCTCTGCATCTGTGGAAACATTACACTCATATGATGCACCTCGGTTTTACATAAAAGTAGAAGTTAAGGTTTTGTGTACTTTATCCCAGTGCAATTTCCCTTTAAATAAAGTTGCTATGCCACTGCCTCTTTTATTGTGGGTATTATGCTTGCAGCACTCTAGATGCCATCCCTGTACTGTTCTTGAAGATTCTGAAATAAACTTGAAGATTCTGATTTAATGTAACATAGTGGATCAGGCCACAAATGAAAAAAAATTGTAAGCTTTAATAAAGTTCATAACTGATCTGGAAGGACACTTTACATTCAACTAGACGTCTCATCCTAGGGTTCTTGTATTGCTAAAGGCAATGGAAGTCACTGGGTATTAACTGAAATATAATGCAGAACACAACTAATTGGTAATTATGCATAATTTATATGGATTTTGATAGTATGAAATACTATTGGCCTTTCTGAAAAGGTTCCTTGTGTCAAGATAAATATAATAAACCCAAAACTCTAAATATTCTGTCATTACCTCCTTTCTGGGTTACATTTATCCCCTAATGTACAACTAAACTCTTCTCTAACTCCTTTTAAAATGTCTTCCATAACAGAAATTTTCAACAAAATATCTTTGAACACTTCACAAACATAATGGATCACACCTTGAACATCTATGGGATGATTAAGCTGTGAAAATGGGAAATTAAGGTACAGGGAGACCACAGAAATTTACTAAGGAAATATATATAAATTATAAAAGGCAACATAGATCTTGGTCAAAGATTTTGTAACCCTGGAGTCATATTTCCTCTCTGGACAGGAGGAGCTACTGAAGAAGGTCCAGCAGAGAGCCACAAAGATGTTGAGGGGTCTGGAGCATCTCTCATGAGGAGAGGCTGCGTGAGCTGGGCCAGTTCAGACCAGAGAAGACTGAGAGTGGATCTGATTAATACATTAATACATATAAATATCTCAACGGTAGATGCCAAGAGGATGGTGCCAGACTCTTTTCAGTGGTGCCCAGTGACAGGACAAGGAGCAGTGGCCGTAAACTAAAAAATGAGGAAGAACAAGAGGAAGAACTTCTTTGCATTGAGGGTGGCAGAGCACTGGACCAGGCTACCCAGGGAGATCATGGAATCTCCCTCTCTGGAGACATTCAAAGCCCACCTGGACACTTCCCTGTGTCACCTGCTCCAGGTGGCCCTGCCTTGGAGTGAACTATAACCTGCAGACGAAAAGGAAAACAGATGGTCTTATTCTGAATGGTGAGAAAAATGGATTTTCTGGTTTTGTCTTTTTCCTCCAGTGGAGGTGAGCTAATCAATCCTTGAGTTCACTTTAAAAGCTGATATGACATTGCCCTTTATATTCAAGGAGGAGCTCTCAAAGCAAGAGGCCATTTGCTGAGACTGCTCTGCTTTGTTTCTCATTTCACAGCTTGTACAAGACAGTTCAGGGTCACCTGCCTGGAGTCTGAAAATGCTGAAAGTCTGAAATGGTTTCCTGGAGAATTGGCCTCAGGGGAACTTCAAGGGCATCAAACCCCAATGTTATATACTACCTAAAACATACAATTTCTGATATGAGACATGTGTGAATCTGCTGCAAACAGAATCTTTTGACTCTTCTATTCAAAACATCGCATTTGCCATTTTTTACCATGTGTATTGTATTACCTAAGTGTTTCAAATCGCCATAGGTGAATTAATTTTTGTATCTCCTTTACATTACTCTGTTGGGTTTTTTAGTCCTGATTTTTACTCCTTATTACTAATGTTAGCCTCGTCAATTAATTGACTATTTCCAAAGCCCAATACTTCCAGTAAAGCTCTAGAGAAGTGGAGGGGTTATCTCCAAAGGGGTAATCCAAGATGCAAGATGTGCAGCCTAATTAAGTCTAGCCTTGCTCAGTCTTGCTTGCTGCTAAGACACGGAGAAATGTCAGGACTGCAAGTAATTCAGTAAGAACAACCCCAGTATAAATTTTACAGTATAAATTCAATATCACATCCAGGTCAAATTTACATAC
Source organism: Pitta sordida (assembly GCA_013390025.1). NCBI lineage: Eukaryota > Metazoa > Chordata > Aves > Passeriformes > Pittidae > Pitta > Pitta sordida. The sequence goes on along the minus strand of WEKX01008294.1, from coordinate 48,664 downwards.
CATGATGCTAAATAGATAATTCAAAGAACAAACACTCAGAGACAAAATTTGGTCTCTGGATATATATGGCTACTATTGATGACAAAAGGAAATCAACACTTGCTTCCAATCACTGAAATAATCTGATTTGTTCTTTTTTATTGTTGGTGGGATTCTTGCTTTGTTCATTTATTGACCATGGAAACTGTAGGGAAATGGAAGCTACGAATTGAGCAGGAGAAATGGTCCATCCTATCTGATACAACATCTGTGATGATGATTCAAGCCTTGGTTCTGAAGAACATGATGGAAACTTCAAATACTTCATACTGAAGTTTCAACATCTGTTCAAAGCAATCACATAATCAGGAAGTAGTAAAAGAGGAAAAGTAACGCTGGTATAGGAATACAATTTATATTGATTAGGCTTTCATAAACCACTAATAAAAATGGCAAAATAAAGAGAGAAGATATACCCTATCCCTGGAAGTGTTCAAGGCCTTGTTAGACTGGGACCTGAGCAACCTGGTGTAGTGAGTGACATCCCTGCCCATGGCAGGGGTTTAGCATATGATCTTTAATGTCCTTTTGAACTCATATTATTTCGTGATTTTATGATTCGATATTATAAAGCTCAAATCTGGGATGGAAAAGAGAAAAAAGGTAACAAAGACTGCTTTAATAGCACAGTAATTTTACTGAATATTTACCTCTGCATCTTCAGTGCTCTTCACCTGCTCACTTTGCAAGTTGAGCACAACCAAATAGCCATGGTAGCATTTTATAAGCAATTAGTAGAATGAAGTACAAGACAGGAAGAATCAGGCAGCAAAATAAATGTGAGGCTGCCCTTTAATAATTACCTGGGTTGCATCTGCCTCTGCCTGGAAAAGCAAAGCCACAGAGGTGTTCTCTAATTCTTACCCAGCAAATTGCACTTAAGGCTTTTTAAAAGATAATGTGGAAACAAGCAGTTTTAATGGATTTATCCTATTCTCCTGGGGGTGCTGGACCCGGTATCAAATGTTTAGTCTAGAAATAATGCACTTGTTCTTAACGGGAAATTTACGTCAGGATCTATATGAGAAAAAACATTAGTGAATGTCCAGAAATGGAATGGTCTTGAAAGTAAAAGACTGAGTCTTCAACCTAATAGACAGAGACTAGGAGAACAACAGCTGCTGTGTGAGGAAAGCTTTTAAGAAGTGTCTGAGCAAGTAGGGCCAAGATCAAAAATAGCATGCAGGTTGCTTGTTATTTTTAATTTTCTTTTACTCAAATGTTTTATTCTAGTTGATAAAAATATTTTGTTTTAAGAAAGCTCTTATTGGTTACTGTTTCTCCAAGGAAATAAGTCCAAAATGTAAGTGGCTTCATTGGGTGTTTAGCTCATAGAATGCAGAAAGAGGTGCAGCACCTGCATTCCACTGCTACTGTGTGAGCTTTATGCAGCTCCACTCCAACAGAGGTGGGGGAAAAAGCATGAAAGTTTTCCCCAGTGAGATGCAGAACTTCCCTAAGCAATGCGGGTCCTTTAAGAGACTTTCTGTGTGGACAGTCACATTTCTTCCATATAATTATTTCAGACAAAAGATACAACTCTAGCTTTTGTAAAAATGTGAGAAGCAATGAAGTGGTATCATACTGGTAAAGAACAGTGACCAAGGACAAGAAGAAAGAAGCAGCAAAATATTCTTTTGGGCTGAAATACCTAATAAACTATGGAGGAAGCCTTGCCTGCCTGGGTCTAATTAACTCCAACAAAATAGTTCCATTTGCAATGGCTATAGTGCTTTTGAGGCAAGCCTGGAGATCTCTGTATTGTACAGGAAAGGTGTGGCTTTTCATAAAGCTCAGCTCTCCAGGATGTACAGTGTGTAGCTGCTGTCATTAACATCCATGTCTCTTGTGCTGAGCAAAGAACACTTCTAACTCCCTTGTTCCTCCAGTAGTCATGTCAACATTGTGTCTTATTATTGGCCAAGGAAATTTTAACCCCAACCACAGTATCGTTTCTTGGTCTTTACACAGACTCTCTGAATTGCCACAGGACTACATATTCCCCAGGTCTCGGAAAAAATGAGGATGGAATACATCTATTCAAATGTGCCAGTGCAGAAATGAGACCAACTAAAATAAAAAGGTTTCATATTTGGTTAGGTATGAAACCCTGTATTCTGGTGGATGCTGCCCTCTTGTCCTTTCCAAAATCTCAGCCTCCCTTTCCCAAATCCACTATGTAGCTTCACTTTAAGCCAAAGCAATATTCTTTTTTAAGGGCAACTTTGTAAATTGTAAATTCGGAGTGAAAATAGACGTGAAAACTGCCAACAGATGGCATGACCTTTCTCTGGGCAGCATTAGCCTTTTTCAGTTATTTTCTATGCTATCTCTGTGCTCAGCATCAATTCATGGACCTGCCTCTTTTCTTTCAAATAACTTTATCTGTTTCTGTTGTGAAAGAAGTATGTATCACACATACTTTTTTGTATCATACTTCATACAGAAACAGGAAAATGGTATTTGCTTATGCATTGAGGACAACAGCAAACTTGAAAAGCAAACCTGTGTTAAATACACAAAACGGAGGAATGACTTTCCTGTTCTCCTATTTTTATAAGGCCTTCAGAACATTTGAAGGACTGAGACTATCTCTTGTGGTATTTACACAGCAGCTGTAGTTACACAGGATCTGGCCTGATCCTGCTCTTGACTTCTGGTTACTACCAGAATTAGATTATCATAACAACAGCAATTAGGATGTTCTTCTAACGGAGTGGAGCTTCAGACACTTGATCTGACCTATTCAAAATTTAGAGATCAAAATAACTAATTTTCTGAGGACAAAGAATAAAAAAAGATACTTGACAATTGCATGTCTAGTTTCAGCTCATTACTGTCTCATCTTTTAACCTTTGCATCTTCACAGTTGTAAAGGACAAGATTTCCTACCATATGACATCAGTAACAAATCACTTGAACTGCTGGTGAAATTCTTTCTGTTCTTGTTTGTTTGTAGCATAAATAGAGAACTGGGTGATCTGACAGTATAAAAATATTACCATCCTGTAAGATCAAACCTGCTTGTGTAAACTAAATGCCAAACAAGAAAGTATAATCTATCATGTAAACCATGGGTACTTCAGGAATAACATTTAAAGAATGAAAAAAAAACCCTCGAAGGCAGCAGGGAAAGGACAGAGCCTGACCAGCCATTCTGAACCATGCTCAGGGAAAAGAAATGTAAAGAGGATGCTCCAGTGGTGGTCTTCTGTTAGAGAACAGCATTATGACATGCTTTTTCCTGAATTTAGACTGATGGGTGTGGCTGGGTATACTTGGGAGTGCATTAGTTGGGTAATACTACCCAAACAGGGTCTTGGATGAGCTAATTTAATCTTTTTTTATCACATAAACAATCTTTTTGCAGTGTTGGACTAGTCCATTGCTTCTTGGCTGGATGCAGAAAGGAATTAACTTTGTAACACAAAAGATGCTGGTTCATAGGATTAATACTAAATTGAATCAAGCAAAGATTGCAATCAAAACATATTGTGTCTACAAACTCTTGCTTCATGTACAAGGTGTATCTGAGTTTGTGTACCACAGCAACATATGAGCTACCTCAGCTTTAGGGTCATCACCTGAACAAGAAAGATTTAAAAAAAACCCCAAAACAGTAATANCCAGATTTAAGAACTTGCCTTTAATCTTATAGAATTCAAAGAAAAAAAAAATATTGCTGTTAACAAGTGAATCGAATTCAGTTTGTAGAATATCTATGGAAAGAATTAATGATTTTAAAATCAGCAAAGATGGGGAGAGAAACAGAATGCTGACCCATATTTTGTGACTAGATTTACTGAGTTTCCTGTTTAGGAATGAAACCATAGAAAGTGAAATTGTGTGTAGTATTAATAATTTATAATAATTTCAATTTCCTTTAATTATTATTTATACACAGAAATTGTTTCACTACTGATTCTAGGAGCAACTAATGACAAGAATGGCATTTACTCTCCTCAGAAAGAGTATCCGCAGCAACACAGAGATGAGACCATATTCAGGGACTTGTTTGGAAAAGACATAAAAAGTCAAGTGCCTTCTAATGAGTTCTCTGTATCTCTCACTGCAGAGTTAGGATTAATAGTAACACTAATAGTTGTTTTAAAGTTGTGATTCAGCCCAATCATCCACACTTAATATATTGTATAATTAACTCTTCTTCAAGAGCTTCCTGTTCTGTTCTTTACAACCAAGAAACAAACCACAGCTTGATCTGAAGCCGCCTTTTGAGTGATCAGCACGCTCTACTTGGTAAACAGAGTGAATTATGATTTGTGAATTATCTTGTTGCAGTACAGAATGTTTATAGTTCAATGGCTAAAGCACTACAAGCATTGGGGTGCTCAGGAAGGGATGGATGTCCATGTGCAGAGTAAAACTACACATTCAAGGTTATGAAAACATGACAATTAGTGGCTATTAGAAATTCTTACTTGCTAACTATGTGTAAGTTCAATGACAACAATGAGTTGCTGAACAGCAATTTTCTGATAGCTGTTCTCCAATAGGAGGTTGTGTCACTGATGTGACCAGCAATATGTTATAATGCAAAATAGGGGCTTTCATTTAGTCTTTATGCTTCTCAGCTCTTGGAAGCTTCATTGATCACTCTCAAGAGATGATCAACTGCCTGAAATAAACTTTCTCAGACTCGTACTTTTGATTCATTCTGACATGACTACAGAACACCACTTTCAAACATTAGTTCGAACATCTCTTCTTCCACCCACATTTTAGATTTCTCCTATCTTCTGTTGTCATTCTACATAATTAAATTACCTACCTTACTGCCTTCCTATCTTTTTCTTCTGCTGTGCTTAGTATGCAAGTTCCACATTCAAATAACATAATTAACAAAATAAAGTAATACATCAGCAGATGAACAAAATCGTTCTTGCACCAATAGCTGTTCTAGTCACTCATCTTTTCTCTCTTTTTCTTGATGATCATAAAAATCTACCATATCATCAAAGCACCACCACACATATTAGTGGATTAGACATTCTGGAGAAAATAATACAGAAATGAATCCCCAAATATCCATTTTTAAAATCCTGTTGAATCACATTGTTTTTTAAATCAAACCTCATTTTCTTTCTATTCATGTTAGACTGGCTCTGTAGTTAGTAGCAGACTCGACTAAAGACAATGGCAGTTTCATGCAGGTACTTTCACTCATATTTAAATGAGTGGGTTTGAAGCTATTAGTTGGAGACTATCTGCTACATATAAAAAAAAAAAAGTGNTAATTGAATCTTTTTTTATCACATAAACAATCTTTTTGGACTAGTCCATTGCTTCTTGGGTGGATGCAGAAAGGAATTAACTTTGTAATACAAAAGATGCTGGTTCATAGGATTAATACTAAATTGAATCAGGCAAAGATTGCAATCACAGCCCTGGACACTACGTATGAACAGATGGCAGCCTATGTTAATAACTTGGAAGGCAAGAATGGCATAGCAGAATGTAATGCATTTTAATGAACTCCATTAAAACCATGAGGACTGACTGTGACCATATTTAAAAGCTTGCCTTTAANTTCTTCAAGAGCTTCCTGTTCTGTTCTTTACAACCAAGAAACAAACCACAGCTTGATCTGAAGCCGCCTTTTGAGTGATCAGCACGCTCTACTTGGTAAACAGAGTGAATTATGATTTGTGAATTATCTTGTTGCAGTACAGAATGTTTATAGTTCAATGGCTAAAGCACTACAAGCATTGGGGTGCTCAGGAAGGGATGGATGTCCATGTGCAGAGTAAAACTACACATTCAAGGTTATGAAAACATGACAATTAGTGGCTATTAGAAATTCTTACTTGCTAACTATGTGTAAGTTCAATGACAACAATGAGTTGCTGAACAGCAATTTTCTGATAGCTGTTCTCCAATAGGAGGTTGTGTCACTGATGTGACCAGCAATATGTTATAATGCAAAATAGGGGCTTTCATTTAGTCTTTATGCTTCTCAGCTCTTGGAAGCTTCATTGATCACTCTCAAGAGATGATCAACTGCCTGAAATAAACTTTCTCAGACTCGTACTTTTGATTCATTCTGACATGACTACAGAACACCACTTTCAAACATTAGTTCGAACATCTCTTCTTCCACCCACATTTTAGATTTCTCCTATCTTCTGTTGTCATTCTACATAATTAAATTACCTACCTTACTGCCTTCCTATCTTTTTCTTCTGCTGTGCTTAGTATGCAAGTTCCACATTCAAATAACATAATTAACAAAATAAAGTAATACATCAGCAGATGAACAAAATCGTTCTTGCACCAATAGCTGTTCTAGTCACTCATCTTTTCTCTCTTTTTCTTGATGATCATAAAAATCTACCATATCATCAAAGCACCACCACACATATTAGTGCATTAGACATTCTGGAGAAAATAATACAGAAATGAATCCCCAAATATCCATTTTTAAAATCCTGTTGAATCACATTGTTTTTTAAATCAAACCTCATTTTCTTTCTATTCATGTTAGACTGGCTCTGTAGTTAGTAGCAGACTCGACTAAAGACAATGGCAGTTTCATGCAGGTACTTTCACTCATATTTAAATGAGTGGGTTTGAAGCTATTAGTTGGAGACTATCTGCTACATATAAAAAAAAAAGTGGTATATTTTAGCAATGGTTAACCACAGTATATGGAGTGTGTATAATGCTTTCCAGCAAGCACATTTGTGGTTCTTTGGACATTGATGATTTTTGTCAGATTTAGGGAATAAGAATTAGCATTTCAAGTTACAGTTCTTTGATTCCTTCTTCCACAGATAACTTCATACAGTCACAGTGCAATGATTTCTTTCCTTTACAACACTTTTTCATTAACCCATGAAGCATCTTAAACAAGTATGCCAGAAAGCTCTTACCACACACAGAATTCTGATGCCAGGTGTCACTTGCAGTGGAAATGAGTCTTGGTGAACTCTCTAGTGTAATTAATAGTTTGTTCTAATTACCTTCCAGAGCATATTTCATATCCTGGGCAAACAGAGTCCACATGATTTCAGCACTGATTTTCCCCATGTTCAGCTCTTGAGGGAACCTGCAATCAATCACATTACATCAGTTCTCCTGCTGCTAGGAATTATGTTTAAAGTTGCACAGCAGGAAGGCAAAAACTTCCACAAAATAATTCCTCCAGTATGCACTTACTGTATTATATGTCTTGTACAATTATACAAAGCATCCAATCTTCAAACAAAAACTTCTCTAATGTGGCTAAGTAATTAATTAAATGCTGCATAGATTCCTTCACATGAAATTTTAAATCAGGAAATATCCATCTATCTTGCAGTTGACTCCTCAACTTTAGATAAATCAGAGGGCTTATGAAAAATCCGTACAGTTGGCTCAGATGTTTAACGCCTACAGGTTTTCCTTAAATCCCTTACTACACTGGAAAACTGAAGTTCTCTGTCAAGCCATACTGGTTTATACCAGTTGAATCCAATTCACTGTTTGAAAATTTCCGCCTTAGCATTAAAGAATATAAAAGGCAGTGAAATGCAGATTTTGATTCAAAATTTTATCAAGTATTTTCCCACAACTTTGTCTTAGATCTCAGCTGCTTCTTATTCATTGTAAAAGAAAAGCTTTAACCTTTCAGTTACCATCTTTACTGTTAGCTACTAGCAAAAGCTGACATTTCAGTGATAGGCACTGTGCTTTATGTCACATTTAAAAGGAGAGCGATTTGTTTAAAAAAAAGGCTGTCCTTAATGCAGGTGTGGGATGTTCTCAGGGCAGACCAAGGCAGGTCATGCAGTTGAAGAGCAGAAAGTACATCACAGAACCTCTGAGCGGTAAAGCAGGTGTTTACACCACAGGGGTGCAGTGAGAGCCACACAATGGTACTCACAGTTCACTGGAAACACAGAAACTAAGGAAATGCCATATTTATGGGGAATACACAGAGCTGTGTGGCTTTTGTCTGGAATTTATTACACTACTTTATAGAAGCAGAGAATTTGATCCAAACTATTTTCACCTTTTATTAAAACACTAATCAAATTCAGAAAATATTCTGTAACAATTTTTATAACAGTGTAAGAATTTTTAAAGCTCCTGTTGACAAAGAAAGAATGAGAGTTATGTGCAACTTTGAAGGGGTCGCACTATGATCTAATTAATGTATTCTTTCTAGGGACATGTTTGACCCTGATCATATCTGCAAAGAAAAAGTATTTAAACAGCTCATTAGCTCAGTCACTTTAATAGGAGGCAATTGCTAGATCACCTCACTGAGCCTTCTTTATGCTAATGGCTGCTCAACTAAAGAACTTTATATTAATTCTGTTAACACAAAATTAATTCCTGTTCAAAAGCTGAAATGCATCTCAGCTTTCTTAATTTCTTTATTTTCAGTCCAGTCTGAGTGCTGTCTTAGCACCAGACTTGAACTTTGGCAGAGTTGCTCTGAGGAAACATTTGAGAGTTGATTTAATATTGACACTATCTTCTGACTGTAAATGCAAAGCTGGCCATAATGCAAGGCTGAGTTTTATAAAAATGTATTTATTTGATTAGTGGTACGTATATATATCTGAATGCATTTTAACTAGTGAAAACAGATGCACACACACAAACTGTAATTAACTCTGTTGTTTAAATTACTGTAGTTCCACACAGTATTGTGGATTCATCCTATCTGACTTCACTTAGGTGGAGTCTAAAATTGATGAGAGATTTTATAACAGAGACTGATGGCTATTGCACAGCTGTCAGTCTTGGGTATTGTGCAACAGTGTTACTGTGTGTCAGAAGCTGACACATTTTAACACACCAGAAAAGCACACAACATCTTCCATGCTGAAGATAAATGGTAACAGTAGCAGTTGTAATATTAAAGGGAAGGGATAATCAAAGGTCAAATCCTAAAGCATCTATGTAAGTAAGGAATTTTGCATCATTTGTATTTTATCACCTTATTTTTATGTAAAAAAACTTTTATTTTGCAAACTATTTGGTCCCTAAGCAGCAAAATATCAGAGACATTTCCTGTGCAAAAATCTGTACATTGTAACCTTTTAATCTCCATAAAAGCTAAGTATTTTCACTTTTCTCAGTGAAGCAAAAGGATGTTCAGGAGAGTTCTCTTAGTAATTTTCTTTGCTCCTGCTACAGGATCCCATATGTGATGATTTTCCCAATTTCTAAATCATTCTTAGAACAATATATAAACTCTGCTTCTCCAGAACAGTTAGGTTGCCCATACATGATCACATGCACTTATGGGTGCCTGTGGTTCCACGCTTGTGGGCCTGATCCCTGGGTGGGCGTTTGCTTGGGAGTTGGACTAGATGATCCTGTGGATCCCTTCCAACTCAGAATAACCTATGAACCTGTGCATGTCTTCTATTGATTTTAATTAAGTGAAAATTTAGTGACAACTCCTCTCACTGGTAGTTCTAACAAAAGACTATATATAAAACTACAGATCAATGGAATGAAATTGAACTTGGGTTAAATGAAAATGAAAATAATTGATGCATATGCAAAACATAAGTAAACCACCAAAGCATTTATTCCAGATAGTACTGCATGTGTCTAGTTCATCCCTGAACTAAGAAAATTCTATCTTGACAATTGAAACCCTTTTTTAGAATCTGTGCTGTCAAATCTTCACTCTGCTACATTTGGAAATATAAAAGTCCCTGAACCACAGACTCATACTTTTGGAATAGCTCATATTCCATACTTGATTGGTTCAATCTCATAGAGGTACTAAATCTCACTAGTCCAGGTGGATAAATACATTCATTTTTGTGCAGTGCATGCAGCAATATGTTAGATTCCACCAACTGTTAGAAAAGGGTTTATTTATTATTAATTTTTGTGCTCTATCCTCCATCTATCCAAATTTTTATGTTTAAACAAGGAGCGTTCATTTTCCTGAAGAAAGCACAATGACAAGACATATACTCTTTTACACAGAATTAACAAGGTTGGAAAAGACTGCAGAGGTCATCAAGTCCATCCTATTACTTAATTTATCAACCTACCCAACACCAACCCATCATCTAAACCAGCTCACTAAGTATGTCATCCAACATTTCCTTAAACATATCCAGGGATGGTGACTCCACCACCTCCCTGGGCAGCCCATTCCAATGGGAAATCACTCTGTGAAAAAGTTTGTCCTAATATCCAGCCTAGACCTCCCCTGATGCAGCCTAAGATTGTGTCTTCTTGTTCTGTCACTGAGAGAGAAGAGTCCAACCCCTGCCTGGTTACAACCTCCCTTAAGGTAGTTGTAGAGATCAATAAGGTCTCCCCTGAGCCTCCTCTTCTCCAGGCTAAACAACCCCAGCTCCCTCAGTCGCTCCCCACAGGGCTTGTTCTCCAGACCCTTCACCACCCTCGTCACCCTTCTCTGAACACATTCGAGCATCTCAACATCTTTCTTAAACTGAGGGGCCCAGAACTGGACACAGCACTCAAGGAGGGACCTAACCAATGCCAAGTGCATTTTATACACACTATATAATTAATCTGCTCTTAAAATGTACCAGCATTGTTATGTGAGACAATGACAGTGGGTATTGTGAAAGAACAAGTACAGCTTTGTTACACAGGATAATGTTCACAAGCTCAGTGAAAGAAATTATACTTATATGCTTCCCCAGAATTGTGTAATTGACAATGGGAAATATCCCTGAATTAAGATACAAAACACATCAGATACACTTTCCACCATCAGAGAAACATTCTCCAGTTAGACTGACATAGTCCAATTCATGATACAGTGTACCCTGATCTTTTCCACTTCCTTTCATGATTTTTTTTCCACTGACATATATTTCACAATTCCTTGACTCACAAGTTAAGGCTATACTGTTTTTTCAATATAAGTTACTATCCTAAACATCACAAGATAATTAAATATCCGAGCTCCTGAAGCACAAAGAAATCTCCTGCAGATTTCACGTGCCAGTTCTTTCCATACTGTGGAATGGGGAGGGAGTGTGCGGAACAGATCTAAGGATAAGTAAGAAACAAATTTAGAAGTCTCACTAGAACTGTCTCGTTTCTTAAATTTGTACTATAACTACAGACATGAATATTCTCAGTATATGTGCTATATAAAAAAAGCTTTTTAAAAAAGATGTGAAGAGGCACAATTTAGGTCTTACTTTCAAACTGCACAAGCATGTTTCAGTTGAAAATGTTGTTCTTGATTTGTTGTTCCTTTTATTAGAATAGGTGTTTTATTTTAACAGCCATTTCTCGTCTCATGTTGTGTGCAATGCATATTTACAAGCACCAAGAAGTCCTAGATTTCCTTGTGAATCAGGTTTCAAACACATTTTACATTGTTTAATTACTAGAAAGAGAATTTAAAAACTTAAATACCAGACCATGATTTGCTCTCAAACTTGTCAAGTTTCTTATGTCATATAAGAACTTCAGGTTGCCCCCACACTCCCACTGGATGGTCTGATATGGTCTGTCAGTGGCTGCAGTACTTGCTGAGGCAAATATGTCATGTTTCATCTGGATTCATAATCTGATATAGTTCAAACTACTCTAACAGAGCATAATTTTTGCCTCTAACGTAGATATAAAAATAGGGTTTCCAAAAATGGTTGAGTAAAAGAATACAGAGCAATATTATACAACTGTGAAAACTTCTATTAGAATGCTTGGAGCTCTCCTTGGGATCTTCAGTTATGTCATTTCTAAAATAGATTTCAAATGGATCTAGGCCTGAATATTCCACTGAGACATTGCATGGCCATGTATTTTTGAAAACAAGTCATAGATTTGCAATATACTTATGTATTGATTTTATATTTCCCTTTTATCCATTTTAATCCATTTTATTTTCTCAGGTGAGCAAGGGGGAAGAGGCTGTCTGTCATTTTTTTCTCAATAGTTTTTACATGCTGCTTCTGTGTGAGGAGAAACTTTTCTCAAAAAATGTATCCAAAGCAACTCTGAATACTTTTTCAATTTTTTTCCACCCACAGCCTCTACATCTTTTGCTCCTGATCTCTCAAAGGCGTTCCCTGTGTTCACTCTTCCACTTACAAAACAACAGTGAAAATGGGAGAGAAGTCACAAGGCACAAGCTCTCTCCCTTAATCTGTCCCAATTCCATCTACTCCTGATTCTCTTTTCACATCTTACAATCACTCAACTATACTTCAGGGAGCCTACTAATCCCCTTAGAAGAACTCTACTCTTTATCCCTTTACTTTCTCCCTCACTTTTGTATAAAAATATGGGTTACAACAATTTTTAGGATAATCAACCCTCAATTACACTTTTTCTCACTTTTTCAATGAAGAGACTGAAACAAAACACACATATGTATTTGTTTCAGTTGTTTTATAATAAGTATATTCATTATATAGTGTATCAGACAAAAAGTTGAGCTTTTGTTAATGGAACTTTGCACTAATCTGTAGAAATGGAGTAAACAGGAAAAGGGGGTTTTTTCCTCTGTAAAGTAAGAAGTTATTCCTTCATAGGGTCAGTGTAGGAGATGTTTGAACAAAGAGATGCTTATTATGTAGGACTGAAACTATACTTCCTTTATTTAAACTAAAGGAAGAAATCAGAAGGCAATTAAATACCTTCCAACTTCTGGTTATCACCAAGAGGTTTCTTTGTTAATTGTACTGTGAGTCCATAAATAGTATGGCAGATGTTACCAACACACAAGTAAATCTCAAGGTGCAGAGCGTCTTTTTTACTTACCTTATTTAGGCTGAAAGAAGCAGACTTATTCCTGCTCCTTCAGACCTTTCAATTAAATGCAATTGCAGACATCTCTATTAATTGTTTAGTCATAATAGAGATGTAGGTTTCAATTTTAACATTTGCATGAGTCATTACAGCTAGACTATGCCCAGACAATCTCTAGGCAAAATAGCTCCAAAGAGCTAAAGGAGCTAAAAGATTTCCTTGGGGCACCATCATGTCACATTTCAATTAGTGCTACATCCATTTCTCCAGCTGTAATATGTGAAACATGTTCCTTTGCACTCCTTCTGTACATTTTGTGTTCAGAACCCAGCACTCCATCTCCTCCTCCTGCGTTTATTGATTGGGTCTCTCTTTTCTACTAGTGTATCAACCTTAGTTATTTGACTTGTCTTGGTTATTGATTATACCTCCCTCATCTGTTACATCTTCAATTCTGAGAAGTCAACTTTCACCTCCAGGATATTGTTCTCCATTTTATAAATTTTCAAGTTAGCCTAGCTAGGCTTTCTCTTTATCCAATAATAATTTTGAAGATTCTTTTTTTTGTGAAGTTCATTATTCTTCTACAAATAATTCCCTAAAAATCATGCCTGAAAGAGTCATCATGAATTGACCACGTGTCCCAAGATACTAGAATAACTTTAATACCATCACACTATTTCACTGAAATTTCCCTTCTATCCATTATGTTCTCTTGCACAGTATTTCGTTACTGAACCTTTTGGAATGGCTCATATACCCCATGTCTTTAATGTTCCTAAACCCAAAGATTCTCTTTCCATTTTCAGACCATTAAGTTTTTATCAAACTATGTAAATGTTATATTCTGGATAAGAACCTCTAGCTAGATTCTATTCAAAATACAGCTACTGATTCAGGTGTATTTTCTGTCGTTATTTAATTAATCCGTGATTCTAAAACCAAAAGTAGTACATTCTACTATTAGTAGTTCTCAAAGTAGTTACTTACTGGTTCAATATTGGTGTATATGCTGTTTTATCTTCATCTATAATGGTGACCATCAGAGTAATAAGTTGTGCCCAGAAATCCAAATTCTTTGTTGTTGGTCCCTGTTCTTCTTTAGGAACTTCTTGTTTCTTACTCTGTTAAAACAAGATTGAATATGTTTTTTAGAGAAATTAGAAAAAATATTATGGGATTTCCACCCATAAATTATTACTTGGCCGGGAAGAGTGACATATAAAGAATCTTCAGAAATTTTGGACAAAGAATACTTAGAGTAGATTGTATGAAAGGCTGTACTTGGCTGTGAATAAATATAGAAAAACATAGTGCAAAGACTGTTATGTCAGCAAAGAAGATCAATAAAGATTGATTTTTAGCATATGTCCACATGTTAATTACATACATTCTTAAATCCTTTGCTGTGCTGAAACTGAACACAGGTAAAATTCTCCACTGAGGCAGAACTTCTATGCCCTACACCCTAAAGACCAAACAAATTATTGCCAAAGAGTATTTAATGTTTTGATTTGAATTATACACTGAAGGTTTTTGGCCTAACAGCTGCTATGCTGTATGATTTAAATGAAGAAAGAGTTAAATTGACCTTTATTTTATTGAGAATTTAATATTTTTTAATCTTACTAAAATGTGCATTTACAGGTAGATTTTGTCTTTACACTTTCCATTTATGAATTCTTAGCCTACAAGTTCCTAGACAAAACTGTTTTGCAGTTCTTTGCTTGACAGAAAGACCAGATTCTTTATCGATGACCAATAAATAAATAATTTCATTGTAGGGACCCAAATATGAAAATAAATATTTTTAGCTTTGTATGGACACACACATACACAATTTCTGCCACAAAGTGGGATGTTTGCACATTCTATGCCTACACATGCTCTTGTATGCAGCTGTCCGAGATAGAAAGGAGTCTCAATTAGTAGTCAGGTTCCCAGGTTATGCTGAGTTGGAAGGGACCCACAGGATCATCTAGTCCAACTTCCAGGCCAACGCCCACCCAGGGATCAGGCCCACAGGCATAGGACCATGGGTACCACACTCCATCCATCCAAGCCTCTGACCAACTAGACCATGATTCCTGCACGTTTAAACACACATTCCCTGTACTTTCCATTTCTAGTCCAAATATGACCACTTCAATGATCCTTGTGTCTTTTTGAATAGACATAACACTGTATCAGTCTCATAGCGAATTAATTAAATGTTATTTTAACCTCAATTAACTTTTCTCTATTAACAGCACTTAAAATGGCAGGAAGGGAATTTCAACAACACTTAATTGAAATTGTTTTTATGGCCACTGTGGAATATTTTAGAAAAGTATCATTAATCACACAGCTACATACTCAGTTGAACTACAAATGGTAGCACTTCAAGTGTCTAAAGCAACTCAAATAAAGGTCAGAAGGAGGTACAACGGATGCTGGGCCTGGTGTCACAGGCAATTACCAACCACACATGCAAGTGAGAGCTCTTTTCAAAACAGAAATGAACATTGGAGCATTAATGTCACTCACATGGGTTTTCCTGGGTGTACATTATATTTTTATTAGAAGACCTTGTTTCTATATCCAAGATTTATGTCTAATAAACCATCTTTCTCTCAGAAGGTGATGCATGTTTAATCAACCAAGTGATTTCTTATTTGAAACTGAACCCCTATTCATAGAATCATAGAATGATTTGAGTTGCACGAGATGTCAAAGATCATCTTGTTCCGCCCTCCCACCATGGGCTGGAACACCTTGCACAAGACCAGCTTGCTCAGAGCCACATCCAACCTTGCCTTGAACACCTCCAGAGATGGTGCAGCCACAGCTTCTCTGGGCAGCTATATTTCATTTATTCTTCTCCAGTACCAACTGAAGAGAAATCGAATTCTTTTGGATGAATTCCAATTAAGAATCTTCAGCCTTTTTCTTTGAGGTCTGGTGTGCGAAAGGAGCTTATTTAACTGGTCTATCCATTCAGATCAGTGTAACATACACAGCACCTCCAGAGTGGCCAGCCAGGTGATACTGTCATTTTGATTTGCTTCACCTACCCCACAGTGTTCTGCTTCTGCAGGGAATACACGGAGAAAGACCCAGGTGCTCATCTATTGCAAGCTCTTTGACTTTCTAACCAGTGTTCTTAAATGGGCGTCTTAGAAGCAATTTTATCTGTAAGAATTGGTCTTTCTCTGACAGAGAATTCTCAGAATAGGGTTGGAAATATCACAGCAAAAAACTCTGATCTGCTCTGAAGCACTTAATCACATTGTTATCCATCACTGTGGTTACCCTGCTGCCCATCAAGCACAATGCTACAACATAAGGAGAGGTTTCTAAGTACTTTCTGCATGCCAGATTTGAAGAAGTTCGAACCTTTTCAGTGCATCTAAAACAGTATGTAAACATAACAAAGTACCTCACAAGTATTACTTAACACAGAAATGCGCATGCTTGAAAAGCAGGACTCCCTAAGGGAAGCAGCTTTGGCTACTGCACTTCTATTTCCCTCTTCATACTTTTGAATGTGTTTGAAAACACAGATGATACATGTCATATCTGATGATAGATCACATATGTTATGCTTCAATTACTGTAGTATTTCTATTACAATTTTTTTTTGCGGTTTCTACTAAAGAAGAAAAGTACACCTTTAAAAACAGCTACGTGGCTTGGCTTCCCAAAAGGAAAAGTGACCATGGACTGGGATATTATTAGTACATTATCAACCTGACCTAAGGTGCTAAAGCTCTAAGAGATACATTACAGTGGAAGAAAACTGTGCTGTTACAGCCGTAAAAATCTGGCTCCAGAACTAGTGAATTTTTTGGCTATCTCTTGGTCTGCACCACGCTTTGCTGTACAACACATTGAGCTGAGCAACAGACTAAACTAAAGGTCTCCAAAGTCAGGCAGAATATCAATCCTCTTCTGCTGAGCAGGTGTCAAATATATTCTTTTCCAGTATACTGGTGTTATCAGTCAGGAAATTATCTGTACTGATAAAGAGCTCCTCAGATAACACGAGTATGATCTGCCTTTTATTGGTTTCACTCAGTGCAGAAAACTGCAAAAAGAATTATGGAAGGGACTTTCAGTCACTGTGAGCTTCAGCCAGGATTTCAAAATTTGTTTTCATAAGCAAACAGAAACAGTGACATATCTGCAATTGTGTCAGAAAGTTTCCAAAGTGCATCTTAAATTACTTTTTCGAGGTGGGTTTCTTTCCCCACACAGGGCAGCTAAGCACTTCACTCAGAGCAGTGTTAAATAAAATGAGAAGAACCTGCATGTTTGCAAGGAACTAGATAGTTACTCGTCAGAGGGCTTTGTCTCATATAATGAGGGTGGTAATATATATGTCTCTAAGACTGCCAAGATTTCGTGTTTTACTGTCGGCAGTAGTCATTTGTTTTTGTCATCAGCTGTTCTTTGTATTCTGGTGTGGAACTGTAGTATGATATTTTTACATACTGTTAGCATTTGTCATGCTTCACTCCAGGAAAAATAGCTCTTCCCCAGGGTGATGTTTGCTGCAAGACATTGGCTTTATAACAGTGATTGCTTGTCTGACACAAAGGTAGAGAGCAATAAAAAGAGAGAATGCTGAGCATATTTTGTGATTCACTTGTTGCTCTTCTTCCTGTGATAAATTCCCCCAAACTCCAGCTCGGGCACCCTCATTTTAATCATTTATTGTTCCATTTTCACCTCAAAAATCAAATAATTACACACATTCAGACATGAAGCATATTTTCTAGAAATACTGTGGCAGGCAGTATCTTAGAGATTTAGGTTGCAGACAAAAGCAAATGCAGAGGGTGGTTCACATGAGCTCCACAGAGATCTACACCCCGAGCGTGCAGGGGCCTCGGCAGGACAGCAGCTGCCAGGCTTTCCCCGGAGCGAGAGCAGGTGGTGACCTACATATGAACCATTTCTTGTTGCTTTGGGGTTCATCACTTTCAGTTCTCAGTACTCACAGCTCCAACCTCAGCTGTGCAGCTAAAACATGACCCTCCTGTGCTGCACCACCACGCCAGGGTGAACTCCTTTCCTCCCTCTGAGAGGAGGAGACCTCATCTGATGGGGAGGTAAGCACGGATAAGAGAAGGGGTAAACGAGAAGGCTTAAGGGTGGAATCTGGTGTAATCGGACTAAGGGGTTTGGACACAAAGGCTAATGAAATGTTAATTCTAATATTGGTTACTGCTTCATTATTACAACAGTGGTACTGGTACAAGCCAGTCACCTGGATTCACTGGAAAACCTCCAGCTATAGGTCTGAACAAGCTGCGTACTTACCTGTTCCTAAAAGCCAATACACGTGCAGATACTTTGAAAGGAAACTATACGAGAACGATGCCGAACACAGTTTCCTTGTACAAGTCTAGAGCTGATGCAGAATTTAGGTAATTATTTTACTCATCTCTCTATTCAGGCTGGACATATTTTTCAGAAGTATCTCCCACTTGGTGTGAAACTAAGTTTTACTCTCTGGCATTAAGATTATATGTGATTGTTGTTTGATTATTGTTAGCAATGAGTTATATTTTGAATGCAATCTATTAATCTCAGTTTTAAATTTTGCTTTCTGCACATCTTCACTGCAGTTTCTTGCACTTGCTAGTGATTGCAACTCTATAGACACTTAATAGCTTAAAGTCTCTACATAAAACAATCCCTGCTGGAAATATTGCAAAAGAGAACACAAGAGGCAGAGAAATACAGTGAAATGCAGTCCATTCAGTTTTCCAACTGACTGAATAGTAGTGGATTTTTTTTTAATTCCAGGAATTCATATTGCTCTATCATTAAGTAGAGTTGTGTGAGAGAAAAATAATATAATGACATTGCTTGTCCTGCTTTAAAAAAGTAATTTGGAGAGAATTATCACTTACGTGTGTTTTACATTCTCTACCAAACAAAAAGGCTACAATATCCCTGAATTTTAACCCATCTTTTGAAATAGATAGGCTAAAATATCTTATGAATTCACAGGAAAAAAGTAGTCAATTTTTTTTGAAGATAAGCTTTTGCAGGTGTCATAATGCTTTGCAGAAGTAAGACTACTTCACTTTTAGCTGTTCACTAAAATGGCAAGAACCTGCTGATAAACTGCAGACTTATGTAATACCCAGTCTAGCAACACTTCATATTACATTTAACAGACAAGATCAAATTGCTGCAGAGTAAATGTTAGGAAGAAAACAGAACAGTTTATGACGTAAATAGATGTGATGCCTGAAGCTGCTCTTTCTACTGATTTCTACTCCTACTCAGCAAACAATATCATTTGTTGTAGGAAAAACACACACATGAGCACTAAGACTGTGCAATGCCTATTGGACAAATCCTTATGTTCAAAGCCACAGATAAGTTTTCTCCTGCCACAGGAATCCAACATTGGAAAATAAATTCTCATTTCAGCAAGGTTGAATAAATAGCATATACCACCTCTCCTGAAATACAGGAAATAATATTTTAGATTCAAATGAAATGTGCTTTCAGATGAAATTTGATGTCTTACATAATTATTATGACTGTTACTAATTATACACGGCACAGAAAATGTCCATTTTCCAAACAACTCAATTAACCCTATTCAAAGCCAGAATAGTCACTGATTTTTTCACATCATTTTTTTCAGTGTACCATCCAGAAAGCAAATACAAGGTACAAGAGGTACTTGTGATAAAGCATTGATGCTCCTTGAAGACAGTTCTTAATTCTAGCATTAAATACTGAGTGAACTTACAAAATAGTCATGTTGTAGGAAAAAAAAATAAGAAGCATTCTGAAGGATCTTGTATGACATTTGGAAAACAACATATATTGCAATTATTTTGTACTGACAGTTCAGACTTACAGAAGAATATTAAGAAATGCTTTAGAATATTATCTGCTTTCTTAGAGCAGTTACTAAAGCTTGGATCCAAGTAGGCATCATAGTTCTTAAAGTATAAGGCCAGAAAGACAGTATATAATTTTCTTCTAAAGCCACTAAAGTGAAATATGAGATTTTTAAAAATTATTTTACAGTTATAGTTCTTAAATGAACAGTAATCAATCTAAGGTCATCTTCCCTAAAACCACTGGGCAATTTTACAGTCATGTCTGATGTGATAACTAAATTACAGGTTAACATGTTCATTTTGAAACTCATCCTGATAAACATTTCAGCATTCATAGGTGTCTCTGGGTGTATTTATGATATGTTGCTCCTCCATGAATAAATAAAATCAAAATAACCTGAGTGCTTTGATATGAAGGAGCACCAGAAGGCTTTCTTCTTATTTAATGTAAACTAACAATAATGAACGAGCAGTAGTTCATATTGACCTTACCTGATCCACTAACTGGGAGTAGAGATCATAGCAATTGTCAAAAATGTATTTATAAGTTGAGTCCAAGCAGGCTCTTACACAGTCCTTCACCACAGTACTGGCTCGAGGTGGGCTCTGCAATTCGAGTACCTAATAAAATATTTTGTAAATGGTAGAATGTCAGAATTAGACAGAACACAGAAAATCCAATTGTTGAATGTAATTCTGTAATATGGGATGAAAAGTGTTGAAATGTTGACTTAAGGTGATCTTAGTTCCAAGACTCATTAAAACTCACCTAAGTTAAGCAAGCAGATTGCTTTACTAAGTTTAATGTGAATGAAATTATTCACATGATGAAAGAGGCATATGGCCCCAAGGGTTTACACTTTTACATCTTAGTGTTTACATTCTAAGGGTTCTTTGATTATTTAGGAAGTAATTAAACCATATAATAATGTGCTTTTGTGTGACTATCAGCCAAATAGCATTTTAATTTTTAAAGCAAAGGGTTCAGCTTTCCCCCTCCCACTTTAGGATACATTAAATTAAATTTTAACCTGAGGGATTATTTCAGTTCTTTTTATGTAGTGCCTAATGCAATGAAATCACATACTTTTATGACAAATGTTTCTGGTTTTTTATTCAGTAATAGCAGTGAGGATCATTCCATTCCAAAAATATTTCAGTACTTTACCACTTAGATATCAACCTTTGCAGTGACTCAGACAAATAGAGTTATCAGATCTACTTTGCTGTTTGACTTGTGATTTTATCGTATTACTAAGAAAATATTATTTTATATGATGCATGTTCCTAAGGAGTTTAACTGAGTTTGTTTTATGGAACTTGTTAAACTAATTAAAAAGATGAATTTTGGCTTCCATCAGGAGATGTAAAAATGATTGCTAAAAACCAAAATTTTTTTTTTTAAATAATGAGTTTTACCACATTGTTAATATAAAGTGTGATTAAAATGACTTTCCTTCAACGATCATTAGTAAGCTGAAAGATTTGAATTAAACCCAAAGGAGATGAATTGATTATTATTTAGACTCTGATTATCCTGGAAAAAGATAACAGACTTATTTTTGTTTGGGTGTTTGTTTTGTTTGTTTGTTTGTTTTAGAGTCATTGTGCAAATAAAGAATAATACCTTCATCCGAAAGAAAGTAATGCTGGTAAGCAGGTCCACAGTTGATTTCAGATCTTGCAGTCTTTCAGAATTGCTGGCAGGAAAATTATCCTGGTGAAACAGGAAGAGAGGAATCATGAAAAATTGTAGTTACAGGTAACATCTTTGAAAAACTAGTTAAAAGCCCTCTAGGAAAACAAAGATCCTGCTTGGAAGGATTAGAGGCGTTCACACGATACCAGAGTTCTGCCTGTGAGGAAGTCAGTGACGAGTACCCCTTTGACATGAGTAGGAACACTTGATAATGCTTCTGTATTTGTAATATGAATGTCTCAAAATGTTATCTTTCCAAAACATGAATAGAGGAAAAAAAATACTACAAAAAGGCCGGAAGCTGTTGCAAAGCAAAGTAATGTATGGGTTCTTCATGGCACATACACAGTTATAAACACAGTAATAAACTTAATGAAGAAATAACACAACATTTTTGATCTGATCTCTGGGTAAGCAGACTGATGAGAAGTTGTGTTATTCCAATGGGTTCCTAATAATTAAACACTGGCCAAATAGCCTCATGCTACAATATTATCTGGATAGCATTCTTCAAATTGGCAAGATCTTAGGATGAACAATGCTCAGAAAGGACATGGTCTTAAAAACTGAGTATGCGCAGCTTCTACTTCCCCTAATGCCTTGTGGTTGTTTTAAATATCCCATTTCTCTTCCAGTTTTAGAAAGCAGGCCAGATGAACAGAGAAATCCTTGACTTGGAGGCTGTCATTCCTAGAAGCTGAAAGGACAGCCATAGTTGGTGGAGCCCTAACAGCCTATGTATTGAGAGAAAGTTTCCTGATCCAGAGGAATGGAAAGCGAGAGGGAGTCCAGAACATGTACAACCAGCAGGTATTCAGTGCATGCTTTCCTGAAAAGCTGGCTTTGAAGCGTACTTCAGTGGAGAGAAATTCCATGAGGCAGAGATGAAACTGGAATTCCTGTCAGGTAGAAAAATTCAGACAAGTATTTTTCAACATTACTAGGATCTTAAGATGGAAATTGTAGCAAAGATGACAGACTCTTGAATAAAGTGCAGTAACTGCACTTTGCAAGACCTGAGTCAGTCAATTATCTGGTAATTCCCAGATAAATTAAATTAATCAAAGGTACAGTTCAGTTGTTCAATCATACTCTTTCTTGAATGTCTGCTCATCCTTTGACTCATTCTTACCCTTTGGACAGAAAAAAACCCCTCGTATTTTCTTTCCTCTCTCCTCTCCAGCTGGAAAAATAAAGTTGCTAAACTGCTTATATTCTGTAAATCTTTGTTCCAAAGGATTTGGGGTTTCATGTCAGCTCTGGATAGAAAACATCATACATACCCTGTATTTAGACAAATCAATCCTCAGAGAATTGTGCAACTGATCCAACAGTTTTATGAACTTTTCTCTCTGGAAAAAGAAAACAAAAATACATTGCACTACTATTTGCAGGTTCCTGTAATGGATAGGTCTAGAAAGCTTCTTTTCACTCTTAATTTATTTGAAAATCAGATTGTTTTCTGTTGTTTCATATATAACTGCTGTTTTGAAATATCCGTGTTTCAAGGCTAGGCAACACATCTTTTTTCACTTTGTTTTCCTTTCCATCCTATATTGTGATTTACCAGGTATGCATTAAACACTGTGCAGCTGTGTAATACATTAGTGAAGTAACACAGACTTTCTGATAAAGTATTTTCCTTAGTAATATTTGCCTTGCAATTGCTTACACTCTTGAAGGAAACACTTCCCCCTGCCTTTAATGAATAAGAAATGATGCTGGTTTACAGCAAAATTTGGTGTATAAGTATGATTCAAAATTATACTTCAGAAACAGTGGCTTTTCCAGGAATAAGCCAAGTAATGCTAATATTGTGCATTTTTAGTTTCCCCTTTTAAAAGTGGAGATCAACTTGTTATCTTGATAGATGAAGGTGCTGTGAAAATATTTTGCTCTGAGATATCCAGCTGAGCTGTGACATTCTCAAATAATACTAATGAGAGTTTCTAATTACCATGTGAGAACATATTCCATAGTCTGCTGCACAAAATTGTGCAGAAATCCTCGTCA
>WEKX01008294.1:0-20655 GCA_013390025.1 Pitta sordida | reverse complement strand
GTCTTTATTGTATTACTGCACTGTTTGACCTGTAATGTGGTTAGTGAAAATGATGATAAAGTATCTGCATCAAGCTGCAAACTTTTGTTTCTCTCATTCATTTAATTAAAATCTCTAAAGTTCACAGAACCTATTAAGTATACCACGTGCAATATAGTTTGTGACTTTGAGAGTGATGATAATACAAGTTATCAGCCACCAGCAAGCCAACTGCCTTCCTTCTGCTTGCTAAAAGAAATAAATCAAAGGAAACACCCTCCCTTGTTTTTTGGAGGTCTTTGAAAACAGCAGCAAATAACATGAGTTATTAACAATTTCTAGTGGGCACAAGATGTCATAGCAAACACTGCTGTCTCACACTTTTTCGAGTAAAATTGCAATGTTTAAGATGGAGTCATAACTGAAACAAGGCCTGCTCGCTACAACTTTTTAACNACTGAGAGCACATCGCAGAGCATAACTCATGTTACGTACAATTTCAGTGTTCAGTCAAACGCTGTTTTGATACGTGCTCTGATTTTGCCTTTTAAAGAGAAACAAATTATGTTCAAAGATGAATAAGAGCAATAAAGTTTTTTTTTCTTGATCGTGAAAAAGTGCCTTAATATATGTAGGTAAACAAAGTTTCAATACGATTCCTTCAAGACACTGCATTTACAGCATTAATTGCCTTCAATTACTCCAGTCATCAAAATAAAGGCCAGATAGAACACTGTGCTGTTTTTTTGCTTTGGTTTCCTTTTTTCTATGATACTTATTTTCTCTCCTATCATCTCATACACACATGCTTCTATTTCTTGAAGTTACACACACCATTCATGTAGCTAACAGCATCTATCTGGCTCCTATTAATGACATACACAAAAAAAAATCTCTTCTAAGGTGTGTAAGAATGGCTGCAACTGTCTTTCATTTGTTTTCCCAATATAGATTTCATGAGGAATGGAGAAATATCATAATCATAAGGAGTGAATTATGGAATCTATAAAGTCAAGGCTTCAAAAGCTGCAATTACTGGAACTAAAGCAGGCTTTTTGTGTTTTGGTTTTGGGTCAATGGTTGTTTTTCTATTCACATGAATTCCACAACTGATTAACTTAAAAGCAAATTTCCTTGCTTAGTAGCCCAGCAGTTGTAATCTGTATTTTGAGAATAATACACCTCTTCTAAGTGGGCATCTTCAGGGAAAAACTGTCCACATTTATTCTCGTAAAAATGTGGATGCCTCTATCTCCAGCATCCCGTGCAATCATGCTTCAATTCATTCTCTTAGAAGTTTGATGAGAAAGGTCTCAGTGGGGACAAAGACTAGAGCAGACAAGTAACCACCATCTTTTGAGTTAATATCCACATTCCAGTATGAATATACTCAGTGCAGTTGGAAAATCAAGACCATTTTTGAAACATCATTTCTGTGCTCTACAGGAATACAAATAAATAAACACGGAGAGCCAGAAACAACTCATCAAGGTTTACTAATAAGATCACAAAGGAGATGAAAAGCCACCAGGATGAACCAGAAATGATAGACAAGTGGGGTTGCTTGCTGTTGTAGTGGGACAGGAGGCCAAATTCTTCTAGACAGGGGTCTTTAGGGAAGCTCAGTCAGATTCATGTTATGTTCAGAAATGCAGAATAGCATATGTTTCTATTCCAGCATATGCCATCTATCCATACTTAAAAGGGTCAAGACTGACTATATTAAGTGGCACTGAAATTTTAGATGATACTCTATTTTAAAACAAGTATGAATTACATTCAGACAAAATGAGGACCTAATTAGCAACATCCTAAAACTCACGTGAGCCTGATAAAGTGAGTAAAGAAGCATGTGGATGCTCTCAGGGGCCTGGATCATGGGGTATTAAAACATAGTCTTGCATTTACAAACACAAACATTTTAATTTGCTATTTTATCATGACACATGCAGTAGAAGTACTTCGCAACTAGATTCTCAAACAAAAAATGCTTACACAATATTCCTTTGGGAAATTTGATTACATTCAAATTCTCTTTCTGTTGTATGGCAGAAAATTGCTTTTGTTTTAGTAGGAGCTCTTTGTTACCAAATGGAATCTGATAATTCCATTTTCTAAATCAAGAAGCTGTACATTTTCCTCCAGCCACTAAAATAGTTCCAGAAAAAAAAGTTGATCTCATAAAAAGAAATAAACCCAATAGATAATAGTCCAAAAGAAAATTCCTCATGACAGATCCATTTTTTTTCACTACTCTTCTTCCCTAAGTCTGAATGCTTTGAGATGTTCTGCAGGTGAATCAGCAAAATTATGTACATGAATATATATTCTTCTCCAAGTATTATTTGAAGTTTTATTCATTATTGATTTTATCCTAACTTACACAGGATGAGGCTTTCCTCTCAAATAGGGAATGCTCATTGTTAAAACATTTAATGGGAGCAATGAAATCTTAGCTTTTATTTCCTATGACTATCAATATTGAATTCCATTTCTTATTATATCTGCCTTCAAACACCTGGCTTGCAGTCATCAACAGCAAGGAAATTTGCTGGAAAAGGTATAGAAGAAAGCAAGAATAAAAAGAGGACAAGGCAAAGTAGATAATTTAACTTAAAATGGCTTGGTTAGAATTTTTGAGTAAGGATTCCTAAAAAATGTGTTGCAGTACTTCTCCAGCTGCATGTTAGTTGTTCAAAATAGATTTCCTTCCTTTTCATTAATATCTGTGTGTTATGTTATTTACTGACGTAAAATTAAAGCATCTTCTTTATATGAAAATATAACCTGTCCACTTTTAACACTCCTAAGTAAAAACCTTTTTAAAGACTAACATTAGTTATATTGCTATTGTTACAATGCTGACTTTGTAACATTTGCATTTCTAAAGCCAGTTTCTAACTTTTTCTGGAAAAATTCACATTACAGGTATGCATCAAAAGATGAAGAAAAAAGAACTTCAAAATAATTTTACAGTTAAGGTTTTCCATCAGAAATACAGCCACATTGTATTGAGGTAACGAACTAATGGTTAAGAGGAAACACTAATGTTAGACCAGTCCTTTATTAAATCAATAATAACAGCCTTCCCTTGGCACGAATAGCTCTTGAAAATTAATCTCTCATCAAACCTTGAATTCATGCTGGAACACAGCAGGAGCAACTCTGTCGTTAACATTTCAGTAAAAGTGCCATACCATGGTAAATAAAGCTATAAAACTATAATAGTATGCTAGTTAATAAGTGACATATCTTTATCAAGATGTAAAAACATACATGGCTAAAGATAAGATAAACATGAAAATAAAAATATTCATGAAACTCAATGCATGAATTCCTCCCTACATAGTTCAGATATACAATATCACACAGAAACTGTCAAGCTTAATAAATTATTCTGTGCAATGCTGTGCAAGATCCTTGAAGAAAAAGTAATAAAATTGTACACATCACAAAAACATCCCCAGCCTTTCTATTAGATCTACAACAATTTATAGAGGCCTACATAAAGTGAAAGACATGCTCGTTGCAGTAGCAGATGGTGTCATTATACCCTGCAATAAAAAGAAAGCTTCAGATGTTTATGTGCCTTCATACTTTTATAATATTGTAAGACTTTTCATGAGGTAAAGAGATGGAGAAAATGAGAGATGTTCTGATTGAAAATTCAATATCAGCTTTCTATAGGAAAAAAAAAATCTGTATTCTTCTTTAGAGGACTCATTTGGAGTCCTCTGCTGTCCTACAACTCCAGTAAGAGCAGAGTATAGTCCTTTTCACCAGCAAACAGTTTCCTGGATAACTGACAATACACAATGGAGCTCTCGTGTCTCCAGGCCTCTAAGCTAAATGCTGCTGTGTTCTAAAGTGTTCAGCCAGCTACTTCAGAATGGACAATGTGACAACAGGTTCCAACATTGGTAAAAATGGTTAACATTATTTACTTATGCTATGGAAGCTCACTATAGATATTGCTGCTGTTCTAAGGTGATTTCTGTACTCCTGGAAAAGAGTACAGAGCTTGTGAAACCTTGTTCGACCATCTGAGTCCCATTTGGAATATTGGAAGTCTTTCTGAGCCTTGCTATATATCAGGATTAAGAAATGCATTAGCAGTAATACCAGTAACAATTCATAAAATGCTTATAATATATCTTAATCCCACTGCAGACGAGAGGTACTTCAATGAAAATCAAATGGAAAAAAAATGATAACAAGAATTTTGTATCAGGTACGAAAGAGAATGAAACCAGGAAGCCTTGAAAATCATCACTTCCCTCAAACACATCCTTGACAGGAAAGCAGAAAACCAGATGTGATAATACTTACGTCATAGCTTGATAAATATATTCAATTCCATAGCGCATTGCGAATTCATCTACAATTTCCTGTGCAGCATCATCGAAGTACACCTTCCAGGCTTCATCGCCTTTCACTTCAGGGATTTTCACAACACCATTAGATTTAACTTCTGTCAAATAATGGAATAGATTCTAAAGGCAAAAATATTTCAGATAGGAAATTTCATCATTTAAGTAGCATTCTGAAAATACACTCATATATAGTCATATATGAGCATCAACATATTAATTGTTAAGGTTTTTTTTAATTGCTTTTTCCAGGAGACTCGAACAAACTAATCAGCAGGCTTGTGATTCAGAGCATTACTCTACCTCCTTGATATAAAGTCCTGTCAGTTAACTGGCACAGAAAGACTGCAACATAAAATAGTGCAGAAATTTCTCTGTTTATATGCCCTTGTTGATGAATGAAATCATGATGTTGTGATACTCACTACATCGTGTTTTCTGTACCACAAATGGAGCAGCAGATTTTATTTTCTTTTTTCAATGATTAAAAAAAACCCCTAAAACATTGAAATACTTTCGGTTTTACTAATTAGCCCAGAACTGTCTCTTGGATTATTTTAAAGGAATAGAATGTTGCCATTTACTTCACAGGTCCAAACATTTGCAATATCAGGTAAAAATCCACCAGCACAAATGCCCTGATTATCCAGTTTTACAAATGGTCAAGAACGGGATTTTGTGGATACATACCACTGCTGAAGTTTTAGCATATAGTATTAGCTTCAGCTTCCAAAAACTACTTGTATTTTCAGAATAGAATTTCTACATGGATCACTATTTGAGTGAAGAGGAATCAATTACAAGGAAAATCATTCAAAAGACACACTGGTTTATCAGCGATAATTTTTACCCTACATTGGCTAAAGCAATCTATATGACAGGAAAATGAATTTTACATTGTCTGTGGTTCTCTTGCCTTTTCTCACTCGCTCTAAAATATGAATTAATGTAGCAGGAAATAAATCTTTTAAAGTTAATAGCTATATTTCTGCAATATACTGAAATGTTTGTATATTCTTCATGTTTGCAAGCAAATGTGGAGCATAAAAGCGCTAAATCAAAACACGGGACAGGGAGAGCTTATCTGGAGCCCTCTCTTATTTTTCTAACACCTGCTGGCATGAATGATCTGTTGGTCTTACCTTGTTCTGCCTTTTGCTTCTCAAACTAATACACCATCAGCAATACAAAATGGGAAATCTAAAATAAACTAGTTCTGAGGTATAGCAGCAGTTATTTGTTACAGTGTTCTAACATTCTGTTGCCTTTTTTCCTATCCATGCAACAAGTGAATCGTAATTTCTCTAGTGTATACTCTAACTTCTCCAACATACCTCATGCAGACAGGTGTACTGCACATGATAGGGAGCAACTTTCTCCTCTCCTTCTATTTCAACATTGATTTTCAGTCTAATGGCACCAGAGACAGCTGATTTATCTGTTCGCTTTTCTGAAGACCAGAAAAACAATACATTAGTAACTACCAAGAATACATGTATGTCATGTGAAAAGCTTTCATAAATTATTCTAGTTTTATGTTTTTTAAAGACAGGAAGGCTTGCTGTTGAAAAACGAGCATTTTTTTAGTACCTCACGCATGGTTCAGGCCATGAAATAGAATATGAAACTATGGAGTAAAGAATCTTTTCTATTTTACCAACCATATTCAAACCAAGCTGCATAGCGATTTATTTACTGCATTTACCTTTTCAACAGAAATTATTTTAATTTTCTATCTGGTATCTGTACTAATTATATTATAATTTCCTTTCGTTTTGAAGACTTCAGCAACACCGTGGACTGAGTGCAGTGGTTGACCCTGGTGGGATGCCAGGTGCCCACAAAGGCCACTGAATTACTTCCCCTCCTCAACCGGAACGGAGTAGAGAAAATACAATGGAAGCCTCATGGGTTGAGAGAACAGGGAAAGACCACTCACCAATTACTTTCACGGACAAACCCAGACTCAAATTGAGGAAAAAGAATTTGTTACCAATGAAATAAGAGTAAGATAATGTGAAATGAACCCAAATCTTAAAACACACATTCCCCCACACCTCTCTGCTTCCCAGGCTTAACTCCACTCCTGATTTTTCTACCTCCTCTCTGCCAGTATCAGTGGGGATTGTGGTCAGTTCGTCACATGCTGTCCCTGCCTCAGAGACAGATGATGGAGGAGAGGGAGGACTCCCCACTCTTCCCCTCCTCCAGCTCCCTGTCCATGGGATCCAGTCCTCCAAGAACTTCTCAAATGTGAGTCCTTCCCATGGGCTGCAGTTGTTCATGAACTGCTGCAGCGTGGGTCCCTTCCACAGGGTGCAGTCCTTCAGGAACAGGCTGATCCAGCCTGGGACCTGTGCAGGATCTGAAGTCCTGCCAGCAAACCTAGTCCAGCATGGACACAGCTCCTGCTAGGATCCTGCTTCAGAGTGGACTTCCCACAGGGTCACAGCCTCCTTTGGGCATCCTCCTGCTCTGGTACAGCATTCTCCAAGGGCTGCAGGTGGGTCTCTGACTCTCTGTGAACCTCCATGTGTCACAGGGAGACAGATTGCCTCGTCATGGTCTTCATCATGTTCTGAAGGGAAATCTCTGTTCCCTTCGCTGGAGCTCCTCCTCTCCTTCCTTGACCTGGATGTCTGCAGAGCTGTTCCTCACACACATTTTTCACTCCTCTCTCCAGGAGGAGTCGTGCACTCACTTTTCCCTGCCCGCCCCCCCCTTCCCCCCCCAACTTCTTAACTACTTTATCCCAAGCCACCAACGGGCTCAGCCTTGACCAGCAGCAGGCCCATCTTGGAGCTGCCTGGTGCTGTGTGTGTCAGGCACAGGGGAAGTGTCTGGCAGCCAATCCTGTAGCACCACCACTATTAGAACCTTGCCAGGCAAACCCCATACACTGAAAGTCAAGACGCTCTTAGCAGAGCTCAATGACAGAGCTAAGCTGAATCTTACAGAAGAAATGCTGTGAAGAACTTTGTTTATTTATCTGATCAGTTGCTGTCACTCATTGTGGAGGTTACTGATGATCTTTGACCCTAATTTTCACTTTTCCAGTCCACTCAAGCAGTGTAACTGAGACAATCTTTGATTCTTTCACAGACCACTTTGATGTGAGTGAAGATGAACAGTGCAATTAATAAGAACTGGTATTCCACAAATCCAATTGTTTTGAGTATTTCACTCTTTCTTCTGTATGCTGGAACATACTGCAGATATATCAATGTGTGTATGTATCACAATAAAAGATGCAATTTTTTTTAGAAAATCACGATTATCATGACTCATTTATCAAGATTTTTTCAATACTTACTGAAAGTTTTTCATCCCAGATTCTTTCTTTTGCAGAGTACATAGATTTTAATTTTGTTATTAAACTGCTTCCAGTAAAATCAGTTCAGCATGATTTGTTTTTAAAACCCATTTTTACAAATTTATATCAGTTTAAGTCTCTGAAATTTTTTAAGGAATAAAATTCAGAATTCATAATGACCCTATTATCTTACCTTTTAAAAAAACCTCAATGTAAATAGATAATAAAACAAGAGTTTATATTCATTGTCAACAAGAGATCAAATGGTTCCCTGAAACATCCATATACATCACTGAGAAATGAAACACAGGACAGGGAAATATGAACTGTTACTAAGGAAACAAATGCTTTATGATTTCAGAAAACTGTGTTATGTAATTTACCCAAAGTTTTTACACAGCAGGCAGCCTAAATAAAATTGCTAATATAATATTTTTATGACCAAGTATAGGAGATTAAATTTTAAAGCGCTTTTATACTTTGATTTAGATAGAGAAAATATATTCTGAGACATTTATTTCTGGTTTAAAGAATGGTGCTTTTAAAGACTGTCCAGACAACAAAGTGCAGTCAGTGCCAACAGAGCAGTTCGAGCTTCAGCAGCCTGTGTTCAGCTCATGACTCCAAATGTAAACACATTCGACATGGACAGAACAGAAAACTCAAAAAAGCAAATTTCATGAAGAACAACAGGCAAAAATACAGTGAAAAAATGAGATGATTAAGTCCAGAATGATAATAAATAATGTTTTAAAACGTGATAAAATGGATACAGAGAATAATAAAAATATTTGTAGATGTGTTTCCCAAGGAATCCTACTCTAATGGACTACTCTAAAACAGTGGGGTTTTACACAGTTTGAATTTTGCATTAAAATGAAATATTTTTCTTTTATATCATTGGGATTAGTCTGCTCTCTGTAATTATCAGAACTCTGGATTAAAACCAGAAAAGTATCTTTCATTCTCAAATCAACCTGCATTATTTAAGATGTTAAAAGTTGTATATTGGTTATGAAAGCTGTATACGTATTTTGAAGTCCCAAAGTTACAGACACTGAGATTCTACCTAAGTTGGTTTTAAGGAATCAGTAAGAATCATACCTAAATTATACCATACATCCATTTCTCCACTCAGTGTTCTTACTTCAATGATTGTTTGCCCAAGGAAGTCATCTGATTCTTTTTTGAAATGTTGTTTTACTCTAGATTTGATGTCATCATCTTCATCCCATACTCTCACTTTTATTCTATCTGTAGAGTTATGGCATTCACTGAAAAAAACAAAAAACACAAAATGTGAGTGATTCACAGGCTGCACACCTCTGTACTGCTGCCTAATTAACTGACCTTGATTTTCCACACACTTCCCCAGCTCCATAAAGTGTCAGAATATAAACAACCTGCAACATCCTGTGGTATAAAAAGCCATCCCACACTGCTAGAGGGAAAACTACAATTACTGTATGAGAAAATAAAGACATTAACTTGATTGAATTATATATACATAAAGATGTAAGAATGTTGAGAACCCCTCATTAAAATTATTAATTAATTTAAAATGACTACTTTTTGACGCTATTATTCAACAAATATCTTAGGAAAGATACAGTTAGGTCAGGTTTATTTCTTTAGGAATGCTGTGTAGTACATACAATGAACTACAAAAGCAGTAGTCTAGAATAATACAAAAAGTGAGAAAAACTTAAATATTTCTAGCGTGTTTCAGGAAGCCTTTGGGAAAAAAAACAAGAAGTATGCACAAACATCACAGCAAGACAAGACAGGTGAGAGAAAAGCCTAAGGAAATAAGTAGCTGCTTTTTTGAAAAGATTTATTCATTTTCTCCAAGACCTCCATTCCCTGGTAAAGAGAAGGACTAGTGACAGACTGATACGTACCAAAAAATTTCTTGCAAATTTAGCTGGCTTACTAACCCCTCATGGGTCAAGTGGATTATGAGGGAAGGAGGTGGTTACTTGCAACCTGCAGAGTACCCAGTGGATGAAAGTTTTTATTCCCAGCTGCACCCTGCATATATTTGCACAGAAATGGAAAAGAGCCTTTATTGCTCTTTATTGCTAAAAGCCACAATGAAGAGTGTTTACTATTCAGCAGTGTTGGCTTTTGATGACTTGATCGAATTATCCTAATATCGACCACAGAAGTCTGTGGTAGTGAAAAATTCTGCTGACATTTGCTGACTAGTACAGACCAGGCATCAGTTCCAAGCCATGTCCTACTTGTGCATCCATAGTGACTATGTTTTTTAATATCCACTCACTAATGGTACAAAACATTTTACAAATTACACATCTTTTGTTGTCGTTAAATATAAAGTGCAGCAGCAAATTTTCATCTTCAGCAGGGTCTTAGTTTGACACTAGATAAAGAGTTTTTACTTGAATTCTATTTCAAGCATTATCACTGCTCAGTGATCTGTTTCAGTGTTTCCAGAATTAAAACACTAATACTCCAACTTATCTTCCAACTGGCACCCCTCAGGGGTATTCTAAGAATTAATTAGTAGTGGTAATGGGCTTTGGAAGAATAAAGTGCTCTAAATGGTATTATTACTGTCAAAGCCAATCAGACACTGAAAACGGCATGCACAGCTTTTACCCTGCTGCACTGTGACATCACTCAGTACCACAGAAACATTTGTGTCTCCCTGTATTCCAGATTTTAACTTTGTAGATATTTCTGGTAATTAAAACACATAATGTTTTGTGATTAGCAAAACTACTGAAGCCTAATTTTCTTTTGTCTTAGGACCGGATTCCCTGACATTTAATGAACTTCAATCACCCATTGAATCTTCTTCCATAGATGAGATTTTCATAAATTACCCCTTCACGTGAAGTCCCTGTGATCTCATCTCTCTCTGACCACCTGTTTTCATAGAACATGACCGACATATTATGTATTAGGCAATCTGTGCTCTGACTGATCACAAAACTCAAAAGCTATTGGCAAATACATCTAAACTGCAGGAAGATACAGATGAATCAAATAAACATCTTTGCATTATGGAACTAGGTTAAATGCAGAAACCATTTAGTTTTCCTGAAACACAGCACTGAGTTACTCCTTAACACTGCTTGAGTCCTGAATTGCATTTAGCTGTGCACCAGAGATGTTAAAAATGGCATAGGGAGATCCATCACTGGTGAGGTATTTCTGTGACTCTCATCACCAAATCTGTGCTTTTAGTAGAAATCGCATTCCTGCTTTGCTTCTCAGTGAGCTGCTGCACATAAAGTCATTAAATGGTACTTCTGCACAAATATCAAGTTTTAATTCTCCAGAGACAGCTGTAGCTGATTAAGGAGTATTTATTCAGATGGTCAGGATGACTGCATTATTCCGTAATAGCCTCACTTGTATTCCTCATCCTTTCCTCCTTTAATCTTAAGTAACTGAAACATGCTGAGACCTCTCACAACCAATGCATTAACTCACATGTTCATCTTAGGGTCAAAACTTTAGCACTGAGTCAGCTCTGCCACGTGTTTGCGATGTTCTTGTGCAAGGCCACATAAATAGCATGGATTTGCATTGCAAGAATTGAATAGTGGATGAACAAATATTTCTACTGGCCTGCCCTGTGGCAATGCAACTGCAGGGAGATTCATCAATAAAGTTACAGAGCTGTCTCTGCATGATCCTACTTACCTGCCCAGATTCTTAGAAATAGCACTGTATAATGACATGCACATTCTGCTTTAGTCACTGATAACATCTGTGCAGAAGCTCTGGGTGGGATTCCTACTTCTGCTTACTCTGTCCAGGGAAATTAGCCCAGGGAAATAAAGGCTGGCACAACATATGCTATTTTCAGTATTTCTTTTTTAGCCACTCTGCTTTTTGTGCTCTGTAAAAGTGTTCGTGAATGTGTGATACAGGAAGGTGAGAAGTTACTTGGTCTTTAGCACAAAGAGAAGAAAGATACTGAAAGCTGGAAAACTTGCAACGTATTCAGACATGCAAGATAGAAAGACAGTTTTAATAATTTATCAACAATCTGGTGACATCACATTACTTCTGCATTTCCAGAATGCCACACAACCATGACATATTCTTTGCAGAATTTTCACTTATTCTGATGGCTAGAGTAACAAAACTGTAAGAATAAAGTATCTTTACAATATTACCCCAATATAAATTTAATTTTAGATGCACTGGTATGACCTGATTGTACATCTTCTCTAAGAGGTCTGCATCCAGTGTTAAAATGACAACTAAGTGATACCATGCGACTTTTAGTAAGTTCAGGAAGGCATTCATTGCTATTGTTACCCTCATGTCTGTTATTATTGCTACTAGTGAAAGCCAGAACCAGATCCATAGCACTGCTCTGAGTTTGTCCACTTTGCTCTTATGTGCTCAGGGGTAGTTTCATATTCTCTCGGGAAACCTGTTCCAGTACTTTGTCAGCCCCACTGCTGGCAAACCTGTTCTGAAGTCTGACTATTACTCGTGTTCTACTATAACAGTAAGCATGGAAAATAGATTATTCCTTTCCTCTTTGCAGGAGAAAGGATGTGTTTAAAGACATCCTTACCTCCACTACTTGTCTCTTCTCTAGTCTGGACAGTCCCAATTCTTTAGCAGTGTGGTCACGGGCCATGCTTTCTGATACAGTAGAACGTGACTAATTATGCCTTTTCTTGAATTAGTTTACTCTGTCATAACAAAAAGAGAGTTGTATAAAAAATATGAATTGACAGCAGTTTGAAAAAATACTCAGACCAAACATGCTGTACTGTGAAACTGAAAAACATTGCTGAACAAATAGTTTATCATTTGACTTGGTTTACAGAGGTGTCCTGCTCTCTTCATTTGGGCTGAGGCTGTGCAATCCAGTTATTGTAATTAGTAGAATGTCTCCCAGAAATTTGGCTGCTTATTGAAGAATTTTGAGTATGGACAAATCTAGTAAACTAACATGCATCTTTTATTACTAAATTAGTTTGTAATATAATTCTCTGTTACCCTTGCTTATGAGGTGATCCTTAAGTTATTTAAACAATTCTCACAAACCTCTGTTTAGATACCACTGGAAACTGGAACACCTTTTAAAAAGTTAACCAATCACATTATCTGCTTCCACAGTGAAGATTATACTTTCAACAGGCCAGTTCAGCTGATCAAGAACATGTAAAATGACAGTAGGAAGGGACTTTGGTGAGGTCATCTTGTTGTATTTATTTCTTTTACATGGCTGCTTATGGTAAACATTGCTTTATATGAATCCACTAATTATTTATTTCAGAATAAATAAACTGTGCGAGTGCTACATTTTAAAGTAATTCTGAGGGAAGAACATCCACAGCTGGATGCCTGAAATCAGTTTGATCAAATGTTTTCATGCACTGAAGGCAGCAATATACATCTAATTAAGCTATTTATTAGAACTCATATGTTAGCCTAGTTACAGTCAAAATAGAAAGAATATGTAATGTAAAATAATCATCCAGTTATTTGAAAGCTGCTGTATTCCACACTTCTGTCTGAGGTGTTAATGAATGGCCAGAGGAAATGTGATACCTGCCAAGTCAGCAGAACAATTTGGAGATGTGTGCATGTTAGACAACACTGTCAGAAAAAGCAGGTTACTGTATTTCAGCAATCAACTGTTGAAAATTGTCAAGAAAGAATGAGAGTGGAGTTTTATTATAACGTATGAACGTAAAGGCTTCTACAAAGCTGAAAACTATACACCCAAAAACCATCTTCCTGTAACGAAGAAAGGAAAATACAGTCCCTTTTCTCATATCAGATGCTACACTCAACCAGAAAGAGAAGGTGACAGCTGCAGGACTCTTCCTTTGCTCTGGCATTGAAAAAACCCTCTCCTATCACTAATGGTTTATCGAAAAAATGAAAACTGCTCTGTTATCTCATTTCTAACAATGCCAGTAAAAAGGATCAAAGCCCTTCACACCTATATTACAGTCATTAAATGGGCATCTGCTGACCTATTTACTTCTCTACCTTGTACACCAAAAAACTCTACTTAAGGTTTGTGAGTTCCCATATTACAAGCTATGCCAGTATTCCATGGTCATTTAGCAGAGGGTCACATTATATTTTGTTAGAAACATTCACTCGCTGCTTACCACAAAATCATGTTGGGGTTCTGTGTCACTAAAAATTAGAACACTGCCCTCCCTTTGTCTCCTGTGACAGAGCAAATGCACAGTGGGCAGCCAATGTTTTTTCCAAGTCCTTGTTTTGAAACAGATGGAGAGATATAAATGCTTATTTTGACATTCTAAGTAAATATAAGATAGTAAGATTTCAAGACATATTTTATTTCTGCAATTTATCGTATAGAAGTTATAATGATCCTTTAACATTAGATTTTAAATAGGACTATTGAAGATCACTAGCAGAGCCTAATTTAAATAATACTTCCTGAATCAATGAAATAGTTATATTGATCGACTTTAGATTTAATCTTGGGATTAAACATTTATAGTTTACTTAATACACTTCAGAAATTCTCATATACCTTCAATTGAAATCCAATGCATTAAATAAGTCAGCGAGATTATTTTAGAAAGCATAAGTGCTATAAAAATGACTGAAAATGTATTCAGCTCAAAGCAGTTACTCAGGAGGTTCATGCTGTAGGAAGGTTTGGGGCATTTTTATAAATGTTATTGCTAGAGCAGCAGCAGATAGTAAAACATCGTGTTGGGGGGGGGGGTGGAGTGGAGAAAGAATACTTTTAAGTTCCCAGGGATTTTATTGTAGTCCTGTTCTCTTTGAGAAAATACATTTAAAACTTCATACTAAATTTGCTGAATTGCTCATCCATATTTGACACGATGCAACTCATAGAAGTACGAAAGAAATGAATCTCCTACCTCAGTGACAGTCCTTTAATTTAAGCACTACAACTGTTACTGGAGTAACACAAACAACTTGAAAAGAAAACACTTATCTATATAAGGGTGTGTTTTCTCTGAATTAACTATTAATTTCTAACACAAGTGTTTGAATTCGTGAAATGAATGTATATCGTTTAATATAGGTAAGATTCCCTAATACCTTTTCCAGAAAAATAGAAGTGGCATCTTGGACAAACCTCTTTCAAATTCACTACTGAAATTATCACCTCCCCAAAAATAAGGTAGGAGATTTTTGTGAAAAACCAGGGAAATGCTACGTGATAAGAAAGTAACTTCTGATGTTATTGCACCTTCTGGAAGAAAACTGTGCAGTATTTCAAGCGCCTGAACCCCGACAGAGGCTGTTTCCAATGTTTATGTAGATAGGAATAATGACTATTTATGCCTTCTTTACTGGATGAAAGGAATATAAGAATAAGCCAAACAATGTTAAAGCCTGAAGACAATTATTTTAAGTTGTGGCAAGTGGCTATTTTGAAATTGCCAGTTTCCCACAGTGACCAGTCAGAGCTTCTGAATCTTAAATGGTCAGTCTGCAGGATTCTGAGCTATTCTGCTGCTGCTTCATAAACCCAGCATTGCCTAAAAAAAAAAGACACACCATTTTTATGATCACCAATACCGGATTTCATCAAGTTGCATCAAATTAAGAACCAGTTTTGTTTCTAGTGAATAGCACTATCGGCCATAAACATAATTTTACAATGTAGTACCAAAAGGTTGGACTATTAAAATGTCTCAGTCAGGATTGTTTTGCATCCTAAGGCAATAATTTCATTAAAGGAGCAGTATAGTACCTGTGAATTACACTTTTTTGTACTACACTTGCCTTTCTCTGGAAAAGAAAAAATCTAGCGCCTTTAGCAGAACTGGCATGAAATAATATTCAACCCTTAGTCAGTATATTACAAACTGAACATCTTTGCAGTCAGGGTTGAACTTCTGTGATGTGCTGACACCAAATTGACCATAATCATTCAGAGGTCGTGGGGAAAGAAAAGAAACAGGAGAGTCACACCATACTCGCCACATCAGACTTTGGGACAAGCCTCAGCCTCTAAAAGTATAGTCATTGCAAACAGCCCAGGGTCAATTACTACCAAAATCCCCAGTTTCATTGAGGAGAATCACATTGTCAAATTAAAAAAAAACATTTACATTGGCCAGTATCTGACACATAAGAAGGCATTTATAATGCCAACCCTTGATGTAAGATTGAAGTCTGAAAATTTTTACTTAAGTTCTCTAAAAAATTAGAATAAATAGACACCAATATGTCCCCTAAAAGTCTTAATTATGAGCTGAATGGTTACTAGAAATAACACATAAATAAAATCACAATAAACATCGATGCTGTCTTCATTCAGAACTTGCTAATTTATTAATGCCATGGGTATGCATAATACAGACAAAAATTATTTTCAAATTCAATCATTATTTCACATGGTAGCATTATATTACCTAAATGTAAATTAAAAAAGCAAGGAACAATAGTATTTTCTATACTTACAAATAGAATTTTTCATCCCATACAGGATTCAAGTTTCCAAAAATAGTTTTTGTTCTCCGCTTGTTTTTGCCAACTTGTACAGTAACATATGGGTCACTTGAGCCAGTTTTGTCCTTAGCCTGTAACCCCTGAGCACAAAGAACTGCAACAAAAGGAGAGAAATGTGCTTTAGCCCTCATAACCTTCATTGGCAAGAAGTTAATGAGAGTGACAACAGCATGGGAAACAAAGCCCTTAAAGTTAGGGCTCCTGAAAAAAAGATTTCTGGATTATTTTCCCAGTGTCTGTAACTGACAAGACTTGTCTAACTACCTGTTTTACTGTATACAATCTTAAAATACAGTTTAATAGAGTAACAAATGTAAAGATTCACTACCAAGCACAAAACAAATACTTTTCATGCATAATTCAAATACTCTGCTTAAACTCTGGTTTAATCAGCATGGCAAATAATATAATGTTGTTGTATAACTTGGCCTGAGTCTAATAACTTCCTAAAATTCCCTTCCCTCCCCTCTCCAGTAAAACAAAAAAACCCCAACGGGTTCCAAAATTTCTCCAAGATCCAAAGTAACATTCACAAAATAAAACCAGCAATATAAAAAATTCTGCCTTGTGGATTATGAAACAAAACATAAAGGCTGTGACTATGATTTCTCATTTGTTCTCCTCACGTGAGATGAACTGTGGGGATTCCAAAAATACTTTCTAAGCTATCATGGAGAGGATGACAGTTCAGATCAATTATCATTAACTGTTCATGTAATTTCTAGCCTTTCTGACACTTAATGTGGGTGTATAGTTAATGGGTATGAATTTAGTGGCAAATATAAACACACACAATTTGATTTTCTACCATAATTCATAAAATTGGAAATCTCAGGAGAAAGCAGATGTGTCAAAGAGCAGCCTACCAAACCCAGGGAAGTGTAGCTAAAACACTTGCTCTGGCTCCTACAATCAGCCAAGCTTGTTTTTGTTATTTTGCACATATTATTTGAAGTATCTCAGTGGTTACATTTAGTTAACATTCTCTCATGTCAATAATTTTGGATAATGAAGCTTCCTTCGTGTGCTCAGAAATATGATTACATAAAAACAGCACCTTCGTGCTCAGCAGATTAGCTCAGTCGTAAGTGCTGACTTCAGTCAAAAATGGGAGTTTCTCTTAC
Organism: Pitta sordida; assembly: GCA_013390025.1. Classification (NCBI taxonomy): domain Eukaryota; kingdom Metazoa; phylum Chordata; class Aves; order Passeriformes; family Pittidae; genus Pitta; species Pitta sordida. The sequence goes on along the minus strand of WEKX01008294.1, from coordinate 3,391 downwards.
TCTTTTACACATCCAATTTCTGAGAAGACTAACTTTTCAGAATGAACAAGCATATTTTGTCCTCCCTATTCACTCTAAATCCATAGGGAATTTTTTAGAAAGCAGGAAAGTATCCCTTTGTTACTTATGCAGAAGAATTAAGTGACAGCCTAGAAAAAGTCTTCAAGGACTGTTAAATTTGTATTAAACTGGCCTGAACACAAGACAGCCTTTGGTACACTAAACTGAAAGCAAATGTATGAACTAAATCTGTCCCTAGTGCTTGGTGACAGTCCTGAAATTCAACAATTATTCTTTTGAGATTTGTGCACCATTTCCCAATATCCGGACCTCCTCGTCCACCCCCCACCCCCTGCTCAATTTTTCCTGCAGTTTTAATTAAAAAACCTGAAATGCCAAAGTCAGAGGATCTGGAAATCTTTATGAGAAACCAGGCTAATGCAACTGGAAGCAATCTGCAGGATGCATTGTGCAGCATCAGCATCACTAAACTGGAACACACCCTTACTTAAGCAACATGAATGAATGATGAGTTTCAAACCAACGGAGTCTGGAATTGCAAGCTCAAGTATTTTTTCGTCACTCAAAACCTTTTTGTGTGAACTTCAATTCGTGTTACTGGTGGCAAAAACTCACAGGACATCCTGGTAGAATGTAGAGGAGATACAACAAGACCATTTACACATCTTCCTTCCTAGAGCAGTAGAATATAAAGCAGCTTCGCCATCAGCTGTAACTTAAAACTCTTGCAGTTAGCATGCTGTAAATTCAACTGTTTGTAGAGGCAGCAAGTATGCAATTGAATACAGTTCCGGCTCTACTTAAAAATTCATTCCTGAATCAGGAGATGACTGGGACAGAAAGAGCTCTGAGAACAAAAAACTTACCTGTGATGGTTACTTTTGCTGACCATTTGGATGTTCCATCCAAAACACTTTGTTTTGCTGCCTTTGTATATTGCACAAAATCTTCCTTGGAAATATTAAACATTTCCTGTATCACTTCAAATACCTCTGGTCTATTTTTCTCTCTAATCTTCATTCTTTCCTTCATGGCACTAATAATATTCTGTGTTTTGTCTTCTGCACCATGTTTGGAACTTTTCTCAGCTGCTCCTGAAATGAGAGAAAAGGTCAATACTGCTATTAAAAAGTTAAATTAGTTCTCTTTACCCTCTAGAGTCTCCAGCCAGCTCTTGGTAATGCAGTACTCAAATGAGACCTTTGTTTCACCTCAATAATACTAAGCCTCTTGTATTTATTCTTTGTGATAAACTAAATCAATGGATAATTTTAGGTAACATGACTGTTATATTCAATTTCCATACCTAGAAAGATTTATTGAATAGGTAATATGAAAATATCTGAATATGTGAACTGAGCAATAGGCATCAAATTGTGATCTCAAAAGTCAAACATTAAACACCACACCTGTGCTTATATGCTGTTAAACTTTAAGGCTTTTTGGAAAACTCTTCTTGAGTGATGACCAAAGAAAATAATGTAACACAGGTATTGGAACAGACCCAGAATAACCTGCGAACCTGTGAAAGTTTCTGTTCAATGTCTCTGCAATACTCAAAGGTACTCTCGAAAAAAACCCAAATATTGGTCTTCAAGTTGGGTATGAGGAAAGAAACACGAGACTTGTGTGGTCAGAATGGTACTAAAAATGTAGAAGAACACATTCAAATTCCTGCAGTGCTAAACAGGAAATTTCAACTCTTGAGACTAACACATAAAGCAAGATGACAGAATACCACAAATTTTATAAGCAATGACACATTTCCACTTGCTAGAGGCATTGCTGAGTTTTGGCTCATGTTAAACCCTACTCAAAGGCTTGTGGCACTGAGTGTCACAATCATCATCATCATTATCATTACTATTACTCTTCCAAATGGTTGGGAAAACATCATTCAACTGGCCATGCTCAGCTCCTGGGATGATCAAAATATTATTGTTCCCTCTAAAGGGGGTAGTAAAATTAAGATTAAATTATGTTGGACAGTTTGCTACGAAATTAGGATACAGATATTTCAATATTGAAGAAGAACAGGGTTCCTTCTTAAAAATACTATCAGACACAAGAGTACTGTGTCCAGTTCTGGGCTCCCCAGTTTAAGAAAGATGTTGAAGTGATTGAGAAGGTCCAGAGAAGGGCGACAAGGAAGGTGAAAGGACTGGAGGACAAGCCCTATGGGGAGCGACTGTGAGAGCTGGGACGGCTCAGTCTGGAGAAGAGAAGGCTCAGAAGTGACCTCATTGCTGTTTACAACTGCAATTTTACAACCTGAAGGGAGGTTGTAGTCAGGTGGGTGTGATCCTATGGGTCACTTCCAACTCAGAATAACCTGTGAACCTGTGAACATATTCCTATTAAAAACCTTGCTGATGAGACAGTACAGATAAAATGGAAATACGTGCTAAAATGTAACTTCCTTTAATAGCCTTCTATTTATACTGAACTGTTTGTTGCAACTAATTTTGCATCCTCTATTGTTGACAGCTCATCAACAACTTTTTTCATGCAGTATTGATCAAACTGAGATAATATCGTAACTTATACTGCCCAGAAAGTTAACAAGCCCCTTTTACCCTAGGGACTGGTATAAACTCAACATGATTGAAATCAATTCTAATTTAATATTGCACCTAGTACTAGAAAGGGATATCCTGTTAAAGATGAGAAGTCTAATGAAAGTACCACTGACTTCTTTTAAAACCTAATTTAGAACAAGAGTAGATATTGACCTTAAAGTACTTGAGATGTGAATTCATTTCTACAGTCCACATTAGCAATCGTTACCTACTAAAAAAAAAAAAAAATCACAGAGGCTTGGAGGCCAATATATGCCAGTGATAATGAGATGGCCAAAAGAATGATTGTGATAAAAATAACTGCATTTCACTTTATGCATCTGTTAGCACCACCTGTCTCAGAAACAGAGATTTAACCAATTGGTCAATTCATTTTTCAATGGGAAAAAAAGCACATGAACCTCATTTTCAAAGTAGTATAATATTCAAACTCACTGAACAATCAATCTGTTGCAAAACCATGACAGGATGCTCAAAAACATTTGCATACTAATGAGAAGAGAGGGATCCCTCAGGTATGTTAAATATTTTATCTGCAATTTGCCTTCTAGAGGTTTGCTCTTTCAAGTCTCAGTGGTTCAGTGTTTTCAAACTGTTCATACTGCAGATTACTGCCAATCCTATTTCTTTTTTGCAGTCTCTCTCTAAGTCTTACCATTTATATATCTGTAAAAATTCCTCAAAGACAGCATTTGTGCTCTGAACCATTTTTATGGGGTTTTTTGGGGGGTTAGTGATGTCAGACAGGGAACTTCTGGGCAGAATTTGCCTTCAGCTAAGTGAAAAAATGA
>WEKX01008292.1:1043900-1081882 GCA_013390025.1 Pitta sordida | reverse complement strand
TACAAATTGAAACAAAACAGGCTCAGATTGGATAAAATCCTTTACGTATTTTGGGTTTTGTTTGGGGATTTTTGTTTTGTTTTTTTTAATGTATGAAAGCAAGGCAGTGGAATACATTGTTTGGAGAGATTATGCAGTCTCCATCCTTTGAGGGTTTCAAGAGTTGACTATAAACATTGAGCAGCCTGATCTGACCTCATAACCAATGCTGCTTTGAGCAGCAGTTTGGAACTAAAGGGTTCCTGAGATCCCTTGGGTGTCTTCCAGGGCGATTTTTGTGTCAAGTCACCCAGTCGCTCTGACCAGCATGCAAACCTAGCCTTTTTTATGTGCAAGGAATATGTACCTATGTTATGCAGGAAAGAGTCTGAAAATTAAAATCTCTTGAATAAAAGCTGTGCCTGAGACACTTTGGTAGAAGGAGCAGTTAAAATTGCACCTGTTTTAAAAATAATTCTATCAAGCACTTTCTTCCCTTGTAGCTCTATTGAAAATGTTAACCATAATACACTGTAAACAAATATAAAATAATATAATATCAAAAGCCTGGAAAGAGAATGTATACACAAGTTATTACTCGTGTATGGCTGTATTTGACGTCTTTCAAACTTCAAGCTTGGATGGGATTGAGTCTTTACATTTCAAAGATGTGAAGGCCTCACTAACGTAGAATTGTATGAATAGAAATACAGAAAACAGAATCTGAACTGTCTTCCTGTGTCTGGGAAGAACAGAACAAGTGCCTTCAAAATGATGATGTTACCTGTGTTTACCTGAGTGTGTCCTGTGCATTGCTCTTCATTGTGTTTTGCAGGGTGAGAATCACAGTGTGCCTTCAGCTCTCCGTTGAGAGTGTATGTCTTGATCCTTTTCTTTTGTGATCCTTCTTTTCTTGCCTTTCTTATGCTAGAAGAATTTACTTTATAAACCTTTTAATTTAAAAGAGAATGCTTTGTAGAGAAATAGTTATTTTAAGGCCGGCTGAAACAGACAACAAATGTCCTACAACTATCATATGGCCTCTACCATTCTTCACCCAGGATTTTTCTTTGGCCTTTAGGGAAAGATCAGCATTTTCAAAACACCCGTGGGGTCTTGTGTATGGCTGGGCCCCTTGAGTGACACTGTGTCTAGGCTGCCCCTGCCAAATGAGGGGCTTGTCTGTGCTTTAGCTTCTCCTGGGAGAACATCCTCTGTGCTCACATTTGACTTGTCAGTAGTGATCAGAGGTCCTGTGGCATCTAAGCCCCACCTTCCATGTCTGTGTCACTGCTGGGAGTGTAACTGCACACAAGTGTGAAGGAAAACAAATCTTGTGGTGTTTGATTTGAGGACAGTTTGAAGAAAACTCGTTAAAACACAACTGAGGCTTGGGTTTTGTTGTAAACGTGTGTGGGGTGCCCAGGATGTTATTTTGGAAACAGAGTGCAATGCTAAACGTGCTTAAAAAAACCAAAAAACCACAGAAAGGAAATAGGCAATTAATCCTAGAAAACAGAGACAATTACACAAAAGACATTTTTCTTCCATACCACTTCTTCAAAGTGATTCTTCTTTATGCCATTTGATGTAATTTTGGCACTGGCTGAGGTGATGTTTCTAGCAAACCACTTCACTCAGTGTTTTATTTTCCTCTTTTTCATCTCTGATTGACAGTCCCACCAAGAAATAACAATGAAAAATTCATGAGGTCAATCCCCAATTGATTCAGAAAGGACTTTCATGGGATTAGATAGAGGCAGTTAAATTTCCTGGGGCACAAGTGTGTTTTGAAGAAAGGGATAAAAGTGTATTTTTCTCTGGATAATCCTGGCTGAAATATAAAGGACTACTTTTGGTGAATAATTAGAGAAAATGTCCCAAAACTACCTTTAATTGGTATAGCTTAAAACCGAGTGTGTATTAACAGAGAAGACAAAAATATTTTTCTTTGGCTCCAGATAAGTGAATGATGTGTTGTAGTTTACCTGCATTAGATTGTAACTTACATTCTTGGCTCTCTTTAGTGAGAATAGTGACCCAGTAACTCTGACCGAGTCAGAAGAGTACAGAACTATTAACTGAGTGTTAAGGTGCGTTTTTATTGTATAGCATGACTCGTATTCTTGTGTGTTCTTTCACCTTCTTCCTCTGTAGGGAAGAGGCATTTGTTCTGTTTGGGTTTTTTTAACTGCTTGCAAGGAAATGTCAACATTATATATATGACTGATAGTAATTTGTATTTGTGATCTGAATTGCTAGGAGATAAGAAGCGCTTTGTTCCTATCTGTTGGAAAGTGTGCAGAAGTGTAGCTACAGAAAAACAAAGCAGCATTCACCTCCCTCATATAACTGTCTATTGTGTGCTGGGAATAAGCCGTAGGGATTGAACCAGGAGAAGATAAACACTCATCAGCAAACCAAACACTTCCTAGTTTTGATCTGCTGGTACTTTTAGAGGGATTTTCTGAGGAGAACAGAGGCAAATGAAGGTCAAGTCTTGTAATGACACATACCCAGAGAATAGCCAGTTCCTGAGCTTTGGAAATAACTACACATGATGTATGGGAAAGCTGGTTTGTTTTCAGATTCTCAGGGCTGCTGGGAGAGCACCAGAACCAGAGCACAGCTGGCCAGGATCCTTCTGTGCAGCCCACAGGACAAGGGTGCTGGGTGTTAAATCCTTACTCTGTCTTTTGGGTTTCACTTGCATTGTCGTGTTGAGCTGAGGCTGGACAGGTGTTTTTGTCCCTTATGGAATGGGACTTAGTCTTGCTTGCTTTACCCTGTGTGCATCTGAAGCTGCCCATTTTCTCTGTCTCTCTGGTTTGTGGTAGCTGCACTATGACCTTCTGTTGGGGTAAGAGGAAGAGAAATTCCATTGTCTGCTTCATCTTGATGCTTTGGTGCTTACCAGTTTGAGTAGTGTCAGTCAGGACATCAGCACAGTGTCACAGTTCTGAATCACTTTCCTTGAATAACTCATTACCAAGACAGCTGTAAACCTTCACAGGCAGCATCACTGAAAGGAAAGATATAATGTTTATAAGGAGAATTCATGTGGAAAATTTGAATTTAAAAGAAAACTAAACTGTATTTTTTTATTTTAATGTTTCAAGTAATTTTGGGCAGTCTAGACATATTGTGGCAAAGTATTTACCTGAAGGTTACTGCTTTGTTTGTTTTACTTCTGCATATGTACATATTTACATAAATACTTGCTGTGGATGAAGTAAGGTTTGTGTCTTTAAAGTTTTTGTTTTATTTTAAAAAAAAGAGTGTCTCTGAAGAAAAATCTAAATATGCTCCTTCATGTGGTATTTTGGCAGTGCACATTTTCTATCCATCTAATTCTCACCGAGCATTGTCTCTGCTCTCAGTGTGGCTGTTGTGGTTCTGCTGAGATTGCCTTATTCCAGTGAATGACTTATAAATAGCACTGAACAAGCTTGCGGGGATTAACTTCTTCTTGGGAAACTTTGGGTTGGATTGAAAGAAAATTTACAAACTATTTTCTTGTAAGGATTGGTGGCACTTGGTGTCCACTATTATTGAGTTTAATTAGTTCTACAGGTAACCTATAAAAAATTAATTGTTTTCTGATTAGCTCATGATTCCTCAGTGCTCTCACAACATTTGGGTTGTTGTTGCTGTTTTACCCAAACTCATTTTCTGCCATCCAGTTTGTGCTTCTTCTTACTTATTTTTTGCAGGGAAGAGCTGAATACATTTACTTTCCTGTAAAACCAGCGGAAGCTGAGGGTATGAGCACTTTGATACTCGGGGCATTTACTCAGCTATTTCACAGAAAGCCTCTGGAGAGGTGTTGGAAGGACTTTGAGTCTGAGCTTTCACAGTTGGGTGGTCTGTGAAACAGCCCACCTAGAGCCTGGGCGAGGTGGGAAAGGAAAGAATGCAATTACAGCCTAATTAGAAATCCAGATTCTCTCCTGAAAAATGTGAGGTTTCCTTTTCTGCCGCAGAAGTGAAACAGGCCCTTAAGGCACCTAAAAAACTCTCCAGCAAAGAAATTAGAGTTCAGAATAGCCAGTAACCACTGGTTAGTTTTCTGCTTGATTCACCTCTGCAGTCTCCAACCACTTGCCTAGTGGCTACTCTGGTGGGAAAATAGAGCCCAGTCATGACAAGTCTCTCCCACTAAACCTCTCTGAGATGGGTGTGTTCCAAGAAAAAGGTTATTTTTCCCCTTTTTCCTTCCCGCAGCCCTCAAATGAGCATAGAAGACATTTTTTGGAATATCCCTAACACCTATAACTAAGAGCTGCTGGGAACTTTTTTTGCCAAAGAGTGAAAGAGTGTGCTCTGAGCGAGGTGGGAACTGGCCTTTCCGGAGAAGGGGCAGTGCCTCATGAACATGACTGATGACAAATCCATGTGATGCAGACTTGGGACTTGCTTTGGGGGGTGTCTAAGGAATTTATTAGTGGATAAAAACAGTCTGCAGAAAGATTAGCTTACTAAATGTTTCTAGCAGAGATTTTTCTTCAGATTTAATACACATTTTAGGATTGCAAGAAAGCATCTCTCTTCAAATGTATCATTAGGTTCCTAGTGGAAATACTTGTCAGGCATTCACAGTGAGATTTCTCTACTTTCTCTTCTCTAGTGATTTTATTTCTACACAATTGTTAACTAAATTTTATTGATTTATCTGTGTCAATTATGCAATCAATGATCTTTTTAAAATGTCAATTTCCTAACTGCACTGTTCTCCTATAATTTAGAAGCTGTATTGTTGTCCCATTGATTTGAAAATGTTTCCCTTGACTTAGTCATCTGCCCTGGATGTAATCAAGGAAAGCAGAAAGCAGCAGTATCACAGGAGGAGCTGTGTGAATCACACACACCAGCCAATATTTGACCTTGGGATAGCTTTTCTTCCCTTGCAACGTCTGTTTCACTGTCAAGAGATGAATTGTCTATCAGTCCTGTTAGAACCAAGCTGTGGATAACGAATATCCACAGCAGAGAATGACTCAATACTTTCCAATGGTTGACCCAGGAAAGCCCAAAACAAATGAGAAAGATGTGCTGTAAGGCCCAGGGTCTCAAATCTGAGCCAGCTACATCTGGCTTGGGCTTCTGTTTCAGTATCCTTCTAAATCATCTCTTTCTCTGCTGAGCACCATCAGTTGAGGTTCCTTACAGTGATGGAAGCAGACTTGCTGATCTGGACCCTCTTAAGTAACCCGAGATGGGGAAAGATTGCAGCCTAAATTACAGAATCACAGAATCAGTAAGGCTGGAAAAGACCTTAGAGATCATCGAGTCCAACCTATCACCTATTACCTAACCTAGCCAAACCTGTTACCTAACCTGTTGCCAGACTGGGACAGGGCATCCACTTACGGTGTTTGGAAGAGATAATGTGGATGAAATTAAGTTACAATGGGGTTTTTTACATAAGCATAGGCTTTTTGTCACCATGTCAATGATTGATTAACTTCATATTGGTCTGACTGTTTTGAGGGGGAAAAAAACTCCTGAACTCATTAAAATATTTTCAGGTGGTTAATGTACAAATATGAGGATGTCATATGAATGCTGCTGGCATAGGTTGGGAACAGACTAAGCAGCAATCCCAAGCAACAGTAGAATCATAGAAAACAGGGATGTACAGGATTACTCAAGTCGTCTAATCTACTTTCCTGCTCCAGGGCAGGATTAATTTGGTCTGGTGGAGTTTCCGAAAAAATGGTACATGAAATGTTTGCCCAGATGACAGAACTCGCTGGTGAATGTAGCCTGAAGGACTGGAAAAACCTCTGCTTTGAGTACCAGTCTGGGATTCGACACCTGTAAACCTAATTCTGGTCATTCTTTCTCCATTGTACTGCGTGCAGTATATAAAAAATGACTGAGCAAGCTGTGGGCGCCCCTTAGAGCACAGATCAATGGGGCCATACAAAGGCACTAGTTTTCATTCCTTGAAAGGCAACATAGCTTCAGGGGCAATGTGCGTCATTTACTAAGCCCTGCTGGTGTGACTGTGCTGCTTTGTTTTGCACGGTGCTGGTAGCTCAAGTGTCGTTTTACTGTTCTTTATTACATGATGCAGGTATGTTCTGTCCTATATCAAACTCAGATGGGGCAGTAGAAAATCAGTGGAGCAACGTTTGTAAAGGATCTCCTATATAAAGGCCCCCTGCGTGCACAATCACTTATTTGTTTATCACAGGTACCTGCCCGTGTTATGTCTCTGCCTATCTGAGCGTGTCCAGTTTGTCCCTGTTCTGCTGCATTTTTGTATTATTCCAGTAGATGTCCCATCTGTGAAATAAAAGTACCTTTCTCCTGTCTTGCTGTAGTGATTGCGAGGTACACGGTGACAGGGAGTGTAAAATACCCACAGAAGAGAAAGTTTCAGAAAGTCTGTACCAGTGTAAGAAGTCTCTTGGGTCGTCTGTCCCTTTACTTCTTGGAAATTATTCTCAATTTATATCAACCTGGTAGAACCATCGAGTCTCTGTTGGAAATGACAGAGGAATCTGGACTGGCTGAAAGGAGAGTCTTGAGAGCTGGCGCTGTGCATGTGCCCAAACACTCCCGCATTCAGCCCCGGGCATAGTTGTCTCGCTGAGGGCGTTGGTTCTTCTCAGCCCCTTCCCTGTTTTTGCATTTCGTAAGTCTCACAGGCAGCTTTGAGGAGGGTTTGATCTGTGCTTTTTTCAGTGTGTGACACTTTTCCTAAGGCTATCGCCAGAAACACAGGGAAGCATCTGCTCAACCGTGACCCGTCTGAGCGCAGCGGGTGTCCCGCTAGTTAGCACCTGTTAGCACGGACAATGTCATTTGCATTTCTAAGGACAAATGTGGAGAGCTGAGCCTGAGTTTTGGGTGGTTTGGTTTGGTTTGAATTCTCTGCGCAGACTAGCTTAGTTTGGCTTCTTTATGTTGCTTTTTCAGCAGAGAGACTAAAACAATATTGACCTCTCGACCAAGGTACTTAAACAATTAAGTACCTTTGAATCTTTTTATTGAAGTCTGCTGAATTTGACCTAGATTTGAGGCTCTTCTGCTCTAAATCAAGTTACTTTTAATGAATGTGTTTTATTTCTCCTGTATTCACTTATTTTAGCTTCTTGCTACATATTAAAATTGATTCATATATGTGTTATATCGGACCCTTTAAAAAGCCCTCTTTAGAGAGCTTCAGAGATGACAGTACAGCATGAAACTGTTGCCTGTATTGTGGTTTAACCACATTTTCCCCTTCTTAGTCAGCTGTTATGGGTTCTGCCAGAGGGTCAGATTACTGTCACCATTTGTCTAGAAATCTGCCTGAGCTGTTCTTTAACCTCCCCTCCTAAATCAGGGTACTTTAATGGAAAAATCCCTCTTCTGTTTCATCTTCATGGAACGGTTGTCTTCCAGAGATCTTTCATTCTCTGGCATTATTGACTGTCTTAAAAAACAAACAGAACCCTCCCACCAGTGTTGGTGGTGGCCCATGAGCAATATGGACACCAGTAAATCCAGCATATGCCCACAGTTTGCCGCAGTTGTTCCTCAGTCTAATTATTTCAGAGCTTGCCAGCCAGAAACTCCCTGTTACTGGTGCTGGATCTTTTCTCTCGGGCTGAATTCAGCAAGGTTCTGGTGTCTTCTCTCCTTTCAGCCCTTTTAAACAAGCATCATAAAGTACATTAGCAAATTACCCGCTTTGTCACTTCCATGGTTAATGAGCACAGGGCAGAGCGGTGGGTGCCTTAAAAGCTCAGTGGTGAATTGATTGACTTCAATCCTCTTCGAAAGGGACTGTGCTGTAACTGCCAAGTGAAGCATCTCATTCTGACAAATTCATTGAAGCAGAGGGCGGTTCATGCCATAGGCAGGTTCTGGGCTGATGGGCTGGTACCGACTGGTGATGTGAGGAATATTAGTAGATGCTTCTGAAGCAGCTTAGGTCTGATCCTCTCTGCAACTCCCTGCGAGAGAACAGATTTGGCAGTGGGCAGATATGGATTGTGTGTTGCTGCACTAATTAACGTGGTCACCCGGGTTTTAAGAAAATATCCATGAACGATGGATATTCTTTTTCATATTTTTATTTTTTAATCAAAGTCATTACTTAGGAGCAGCAGCTTTAGATATTGTTTAATATGCTTCCCATCCCCCCCAAAAACACTCTACCAAAAACGACCAAACCAACCGACAACAGAAACAAAACACCTCCTGAGCCCCACCCCCCCAAACAAACAAAGTTTCATCACAATTTGTAAGCCCACAAAAGGTGAGAAAGAAGGACTGTGGTGGCATTCTTTGTTTGTTTGGACTTGTTTATTTGTTTAAACCTGGGATGAAAGAAGCACTTTTTAAACATTACACCAAAAGCAAATCTTGAAACTTGAAATCAGACCTCCCACTGCTTTTACTAGTTGCCATTATATTCCAGAGTTAGGCTAGTTAGAAAAAGGTAGGGAATTTTCTGAGGAGCATTGTGAGAATCCTAGCTTTGTGTGTCTGAGTGAGATTTAAAATAGTGAACCTGAATTTTTATATTTTTAATTGATGAGTAAGATTTCAAAACAAGTTTATAGTAGAAAAAAGTTTACTTTTTTTCCTGTGATCATGATATGTTTACTTCCTTTATTGACACAATATTGAGTTTCTTCAGTTATTTTCTCCCAGCTCGGTGCAGGCAATGTATATCTCATTTGCTTGGAAGCCCCAAGACTTTACAAACTTACTTGGGAAACAAAAGAGAGCTCCAGGCTAACAAGAGTTGTGGACTTTAACATTAATGAAGAAGCAGATGATGGAAAATAGAAGTAAAATAAAATGTCTCGCTTGGTTGTTTCTCTGCAAGATCTTATGGAGTTTATGGTCTGACTCAACATCTTTGAACACTTGGATTTGGTAGTACTGCATCATCCAGAATTTGTCTGTGAATCAAAAGATGACAGTTAGGAAAAACAAACAACTGAAAACCCCATAAAATGTTTGTACTCCATGTTTAAATTTTAAAATTGACTTTTGTAGTGGTAAAGAAAGTGGTCAGGAAGCATTTGAGAGCATAGTGGATCTTGGCAAAACCAGTACTGTGCTCGTTCTAATAGACATTGATCCAAAAAAAGGCTACATCCCCTGAAGCAGTTTTAGGTGATGAAGAGTGTTCTTGATTACTTTACATTTATAACCAGGGTGTGTATTTCTCCTCCATGGAAATCCTCTGGCAATATTCAAATTAGTAGAGTTTAATAAAGGATGATCTCTCTTTCTGAGCAGAAAATGTATTTGCAGTAGAGATTTTACTGTTGGCAAATAATTTGAAAATTTAAATTCATGCAAATACATAGAGCAGGTAAAAAAAAAATCTAATGTTTTTCATCCTTGTTTTCTAACCTAAACATGTTAATGTGCAATTTACTCTCAGTTAAAACACACCAGATACCCTTTGTGTGAACTTTCACCTCAGTCAGATACAATCAAGAAGTACAATTAGAGTCCTGTAAACTACAGATTAATTCTTATTGATTGCTCTAGTTTGGCAGCCCCATAGGGTCTACAGCTTTATCCTACAGATATGCCTGTGTAAACCCTCACCTTCTGTGAGGAGTTATTTTGTCCTGATGATGCTCCTCACCAGCTCTGGCAGTGGTACATATACAGATATACGTAAAATGCATTTATCAGGGTGTAGGTTGTGCTCTCCGGACTGGCAAAGGAATCGAGGGAGGAAAGGATTAAGAAATTAGCTTTAACCAGGCCACACACAAAGCTGTACGCTTTCCCACCTCGCTGTCAGTCTGATGCAGATAGGGAAGAGACAGAGAGGTGTCAGCCTCCTGCCTGGACTGAGCCACAGATTCCTCCCTCGCTCGTGTTGATGGGCTGCTGAGGTGGCTGAGACGTCTAAGCCAGGAGAACACAGAGGAAAGACAACCTGCAGACCAAGACCGGGCAAGTTGGGAGAAATTTAAGCAGCAGCTAAGGCTTATTTAGATTAACACTGAGTAAGGTGTGGCAGAGCTTGTTAGTTGGTATTTCTTGATTATGTTCTTTCAATGGTGCTAATATTGCAAGGTGATAAAGCAGTCAAAATGTAACCACCTGCATTAAAGCAAATCGTATTAACTGCTCATCCCCTTTCTGAAGGTGCACCTGGGAGTGTTTACTCGCTGCAGTGTGATTAATCAGCAAAGTGACTGTGGATATGCTCTTCCATTTGGCTGTGTGCTGGTCACTGAAGGAATGCTCCCGTGGGCTGCTCAAATGAATGTACATGTTTAATGGAAAATTTTCAGAGCTGCAGAATTTTTGTCTTGAGAACATATAAGGAAACTTTTTAATCCATCATAGGCTTTGCAACTGTTATTTCTCCAAAAGTTTTACATAGTAGCAGTTCAAGTCGTGCCACGTATTAACCAAGAAAGGAAAATGAAGGAATAGGTGAGGGGAAGACAGGAATTCCTAAAGTAAGGGGGAAGTCAACCCTTTGTGGGTGTACAGAATCACAGAATATTATGAGTTGGAAGGGACCCACAAGGATCATCTAGTCCAACTCACCATCTAACACCCGTTTGTGACAAACAGATTTTTATAAAAGGCTCCTCAATGACACATTGTGCTGCAGGAACTGAGATGCTCAAGATGTTAGTAAATAATGAAGCAGAGTACAGCTCTGCAGCAAAAATCTCACTGGGGTAAAAACCTGAGCCATGAGTCGCTGTGTGTGTTCAGATGTTTTTGCTGAAAGGCGAAGTGCTTGGACTGGTGGTGGCCCACATCAACCTAAGGATGGGGTAGTTCATGTCCCAGAGCTTGGTTAGAATGTATCAAATAAAATAGCCTCTGTAGTGGTGAATAATGACTTCCAAATTAATCTAAATGTCCACTTTTTTACATACCTGTCTTAATACCATTTTATGCTTAGGAGCCACATATTAGTCAGAAATAACTGCTAGGGACAAATCAAAGTTTAACACTTTTTTTCAGTAATACTTTTGCAGACATTGAAAATAAACACAAATTCTACTTGAAACAGTTTTAAATCTTCATGGTTAATTACCTAGGAAATCTAAGTGTTGTAAATGGGTAATTGCAGTTGGCCGTGCCCTTAAAGGGACTCTAAAACTAGTAATGGCCACATGAGCTTCCCCATGCATGTAAAAGAAATGTGTAATTAAAAACAGTGTGAACACTGGTTCCTTGCTTTCTGAGTGGACTTGAGAATAAATTTTATGGTAAATATATGATATCATTCTGAATTTCCCCAACAACTGTTCACTGGAAATACAACAGAAGAAAATAATGTTTGCAATATTAAAACTACCAATATGTACATCCTTCAATACAGATTTTTATGTTCCTACTGTTTGTACTTCAGTGGTACAAATGTTCTCAGCCTCCTTAATTCCTTTATTTTCATGGGCTGATCAATTGTTGAGTTATGCCGCGGGTATTCTTACGCAGGTTTCTTTCAGAGAAGTCCTACTGAAATCGGTTTTGTTGAATGAAATCATTATAATGGAGGTTGATGTTTAGTAGGGTTGTCTTATGAACTTGGAATAAGTGATGTTGTTCACTCCTAGAAATTTTAAAATTTTCTGAAGAAAACGCATTCATGCAACATAATCCTATAACATTCTGTAGGGCAGTTTTTACGTATTGCATAAAAATGACTTTAATTTATTAGACTCTGTTTTATTAATTTTGATAACATACAGCCCCCTGGGATTTTCTACAGAAAAGTTATGACAACTCAAGTTTAACTATGTGTGTGTTTGATGGTCTGCATGTCTTTTGAATTCAATTAGTATCTAAAGCCTTTTCTGCCTTTTAGTGAAAATATCATTACTTCAGCCTTAATATTAACTAATATTAACAGAGAGAAAAGATTCTGTAAATTTCTATGTACTTGACTTGCACTGGAAATTAATTTGTGGTGAATTACTCAGATAATATCAGTGTATGAAAAACTGAATGGAAGGGGAAACCAACAGGCTCCAGTCGCCAATTGTGCAGAGTCTTAGCAGCACAATGAACATAAAAATTGTGGATATATAGTTACATTACATAATTTGTTTTAAAATATGTTTCTAAAGGAGTCCTGTAAATCTTTGGTTTTATGCTAAGGATTTTTTAATTTGTCTATACAAATGCTGAAAATTTAGGTTCCGTTCAATTGGGTTCATCTGAAGGTGATGAAAGTTGTAGTCTCTTGTAAAGTGCTTCCTTAATGGCTCTTTTTCTTATCTATGAAGTAGACATTTTTAATTATTTAAGAATTCAATTCAAAATGTTTCTTTAAAAAATTGGAAATGATATACTGTGGCACCGATTGTCTAATCTGGGATGCTATTGATTGTACCCAGATGCTGACTGAACTGTTTTTCTTCCTTTTGTGGCTTTTTCACCTTCAGAACTTGCACAAGGTGACTCTGATATCTACAGCCACATTCAATGATAAGTAAAATTGACAAATTAAAAATCTCTGAGTCTGAAGTTTGGGGGCTTTTTTTTCACCCAAAATTTGTAGATATTTTTAGGTAGCCAAACATGTAAAAATTAGTTCTCTGAGGTTTGCAGTCCAAGGTCGGTCTGTGCCATGGTTCAAAGTCCACAAAATTAGATGTCTTAATATTAACACACAAACGGAATATATTAAAAAATACAGTCTCAGTTGAACACAATTTCCCCTGGCTCCATTTTCTTTTTTTTAAATTAAAAATAACTACCTTAAATTGGATGCTAATTTCATATCAGAGCCTTGCTGTGGTGGTGTTACTCACCACCATCCTGATTCAATGACCCCATGAGTTTTCTTTTGTTTAAAGAATAAGCAAAGGAGTAAGTAAATATTCAAAATTTTTCTTAACCTGGGAGCAGTCAGAGATACAGTTCCCTGAAAAGTCCTGATGTGGATTTCTTAATACGCCAAAGCTGACGAAATCTATTTTTATAATTCCCACTTATCTTCATGCTCTTCCTTTCCATGATCTCTTCACTGTTAAAAACATTTTTGGAGGTGGTGTCTGATCCGTTAAAATATCTCCTGTCTGTAAGGCCATTGCTGTGCCATCAACAGGGTGCCAACAGAACCTACCAAGTCCACCTTGGAGCTGGGGAAGCAGGATGTGCTCCTGCGCTCTCTGGGTATTTCTCCAGCCCTGGAGGAGCGAAGAGCAGAGCAGGCCCTTGTGAGGTGGCCGGAGGTGCAGCTCTGGTGATGCATCCTCACCTGCTGCCCTGTTTGAGAACTCTGCCAACAGNAGGTGCAGCTCTGGTGATGCATCCTCACAGCCCAGCATGGAAATGGGAGCTGCTGCCACTGTCATTGCTGTAGGTCCCCAGCCCTGCTGCCCTGTTTGAGAACTTTGCCAACACTTTAACCATGTGCTTATTAACTGCCCTTCAAGGCCTCAGCTCATTCCAAAAATCTTTTTTTTTTCTTATTTTTATATGCCTTAGATTTTACAGGAGTTTGCAATTCACAGAAATGCAGCTATGGCATAATAAAAGATATAGATAACCTAAAGAAACCAAATTTTTTATGTTTATTTTGAGGCTTATGCTAATTACTGTGTGACATAAATATACACAATGTTATTAGCGCAGACTGTAAACACACAACTGAAAATCCCTTATCTAGTTTCATGCTTGGGTAGGAATTGGTCCAAATTTAAAAACAACAAGCAAATGGAAGAAGTAAACAAGAAAGTGATCCAAATTCCTGCAGCCATCTACTTGAAATACTATATTTGAAACCTAGGTAATGGGAGTGACCAGTATTTGCTTTTCAGAACAAACTGCCATTGTAACACGGTGATTCCCTTAGTGTAGTTGTGAATTAAGGAAGGAATTGTGGGGGTTTTACATTTCTGTTTCCCCGTTGTTATCAAGCAGATTGTGGACAACTTTTCCTTTATTTTGTTTTTTGCTTATCATTCATAGGTTATTTCAGCAAATCATCGTGGTTTCGAAAATCATTTGAGTCCCTTGGTATGAAAATTTGATGCTTATTTTATGATGAATTTGGGTTCTGTTCCACAGTGTGTTTCATATTTATAGGGTCTTCTTTAATTTGAGGCTCTTACATTAAATATTAGGAAGAGTAACTTAGTGCAGTGAGAGTAGAAACAGAAATTAACTTCACAAAACTGTCAGAATTGAGGTAAATTTTACCCCAATTAAGGTTTATGGGACTTTATATACCTAGGTGTAGTTCTTGAAACTGTTGGTTCATGTAGCCTGTACAAAATCAGACAGAATTTGTTAGAGGGAAGGAAATGACATAATAAATTTTCCTGTATTCACTTATAGTCTGAACTACTCTGAATTCACAGGTTATTTTTAAACTGCAGAAATAAGGAATGTAAGGGAAACTTCTGTATCGCTGGGGTAGAGACTTTTCCCAGCCTGTCTGCAAAGAGTGGGCACTTGGTACTAAAGGTGTTCTAACATAATGATCCCTATTTCATGGTTACTGCTGCATATATCTGGGGATTTGAAGGTAGAATGAAAGAGTTTGTACAGCTTGATGGAGCCTTAATAAGCATTACAACCTGTGTTTTGTATTGGACTTAGAATCAATAGGTTTCTCTTTTTTCTATAGTAGATGGGACAGACGATCAATGGTCTTTAGCTCTTCCAGGAATTTGTGTTTTACTTTTGGTTTGCATTCTGGTTGCATGAAGCAGAGAGATTTCTTCACGGTTTAGGTAGAAATATAAGATTTAAATACTGTGTTGGTTTTTTTCTTCCTTGCAAGAGAATGCGTATAAGACACAGCTTTGGTTTTGCTCTGTGTTTCTGCCAACTTATTGCTTCCACTGTCACAAACCATCTGAATTTCTGGGTAATAAAAACTGATCCCTTTTTAGCATTTAGACAAAGTCTCTCAAATTAATGGAGTCATTACAATCCACTCACAGGAAATGGTAGGAAAATACCAGTGTTATTCTGTAGCAGGACTTAACATGGGGTTTATTGGTTGTATATGAAACATAAAGAAAAAAAGCATTGCATGAGTCTGACTCTGACTTGGGTGTCTTGCTTTGGATCTATTTTCAGACTTTTCCATCCTAAACTCAGAGGCTGGCTGATGCAGAGTGCTTCACAGACAGCCTGTTTTCAGTGTGTAACTTGCTTTTAGTTGCACCCTGGTTCTGCTCTGCACAATTGCCATGCTATTTGTTTTACTGCCTGAGCTCTCACAGAGCTAATTCCCATGTTTGCCCTTCTGAAGTAACCAGTGGTAAGACACCCTTTACCGGGTATCCTCTCTTGCACAGCTACTCTAGGTTTCATGTTCTTATCTGGGGAGTAACTGGTAGCAGAGTTTGCGTGGAAACTATGAGGAAGTTTAGTCTCTGAGGACTGAAAAAGCTGCTAAGTGGCAGGAAAAGAAGTTGGTTAATGCCTCTGCAAAGAGTCTTACACTTTCTAAACATTTGAGAAATCGTGATTATCGGCACTCACAGAAGATCACTATCAGAGGCAAAGCAGAACTCAGCTGTTCAGGCAGTCCTGTACTCTGCCCCTCAGACTCATCTGTTCTGATGGAGCAGCCACGGAATCCCTCATCTCTGATACTCATACTTGTTTATAAATATGAAATCTATTTCCTTAAGATGAAACACCATGATAATATTTTAGAATATTATCTTTATAGAGTCTTAGTGGTCAGTAGTTAACACATAGTACTACTTCTTATGAGTATTTATTCTTTCAGTCTTACTGTATGCATAGTGTGGGTATTTAATACATGGTCCAGAAATAACATTTATTAAATGTATTTCACTGCAAGTAGCTTATCTGGAGAGTTACAGTCACTGACTTTCCATTTCACACGGAAAGTAGCATCAGGTTATAAGAAATACCCTCAGAGAAAAAGTAATCCTCTTTTTATATCTGTCTTGGTATTATGGAAATTAACTTGCTTGGGGTTTGCTTTGCATTGAAAAATAAATAAACCTTTAGTCTTCTGGAAGTGCCCAATATTTGTACGTATGTATTACTGTTTCAAAATCTCTCCGTGGAATAACAGGGGTAAATTCTTGAGGAAACACAAACCTGTGACAAGTTGACAAAGCCATGGCAGTGAAGGTGAGACATTTGTCAATATATAGTATTGACAAATCTGCAAATGCTTCTGTCACCTCCAGGTTGTCACCATCACCAGGTGTGGCCAAATACCAGGAAATGTCTTTGTTTTCTGCTCACCTGGTGTTGGTATCAGTCCCTTGTGTGAGGAGCAGTATCTGTCAGCAGAAAACGTGGCACACAGAGGCCTCATTTACTACCCACTAGATTGCCTGGTGTAACCCACCTGTGACTTTTATTTGATATGTCAGAGGTACATGTTATAGCCTCGAAAACTCTTGTGTGATTATGTGTTCCTGAGTGAGGGTTAGATAAAGATTAGGGAGAACATCAAAGCAGCAGTTAAAATGAAGAAAGATGAGTTAAAGTCAAGTCATTAGAGATCCCTTTGAAGTATTTACAGATTAAGCCCTGTCTCTTTTAAGTGGAATACTTATTTGCCTTTCAATATTTAAATAATAAGATATGACAGGCACTGCTTTTCTGAAGGGTTATTGTATGGCTGTGTTGTGTTGTAAGGCATCAGGCCAGAGACAAGTTGTGGAAAACCTGTAGTAATCCTTTAAATTCACTGCTGGAATATCTCTCTGCCAATGTCACAAACTGTTTCAAAGGTGAGAAGACCACACAGTAACTCAGTTTCACATGAGTGTTGTAGATAATAATGAGACACTGGCATTGGCCAGACTTGGGTATGGCTTTAAATGTAATGCCCTGGATAATAGATCTTCCTGTAAGATGTTTTAATAATATTTTATAAGAAACAAACATTATCATTTGATTAAATTGAAACACTGCCTATTCCTACTACCTGTGCTAATCCATTTTGTCCTGCCAATATTAATGTAACTGCTAGAACAAGCGCAGGAGACCTGGTGGCAGATAATCGTGTATCCACTAATAATCCTAAATATTTATAGCCATAACCAGAATTATTATTTTTATACTGTGTTATAAAAACTAAGGTTTTAGTTTGGTCTCTGTACAAAGTGGTTTTTCTTGGAGAACCTGCAGTGCAAGAGTTAATGGAATGATAGAATAATTTATTTTGTAAGGAAGTTCTGCAGGTCATTTGGTCCAGCTTTCTGAGATGAAATACAACATAAGAGACAAATGGAAGTCAGGGATGGAATGATCAATACAAATACAAAAAGTGTGCAATTCTCATCCTGATCCAATAGGTTCAGTCACTGCCAGTGGGTGCAGTCACCCGTGTATTACAGTAGTGCTGGGTTTTGACAAGACCTTTGAGAAAATAGCTTGACAGTAGGTGCACTGAGAAATGAGTGGCCCTGCGGGGGAAGGGAAAGGTAGGCCTCTTTCTGCTTTTCATTGTAAAGAAAAAAACCAGTCATCAATTTATAGGATTAAATTTACATTCTATCAAAGCATTTCCGTGCTTGGTTTTAAAAGCAATATACTACCTATAGATGCTGGAATGAAATACACAGTTCTGTCAAGTAATGATATTTACTGGGAAAAAATAATCATAATAATGGCTTTAGATAATTGAAACTACATTTCATGTAAACATGGTACCCTAGACAAATATCTTCTGTGCAGTTTTATTACAGTGTGTGTATTCATCTTGTCCCTTGGGAGCTGTTGCCTATGATTTCTATTGAGGCAGCTCTCAGTTTGCGGGGGGTGGAGGGAGGGGATGTTTTAGAGGCTGGTAGTGGTTGGTCTGTAAGTAGGAGCTTGGCCTTAGATCGAGTGGCATTAACCTGAGTTGAGGGGGACACATTCAAAAATAGTCGTTGTAGATAAAGCTTCCTCTGTTTGAAAGAATCTTGAATACTAACAAACCCCTGTGCTGGGCACAAATCTGCCCTGGCTGCTTGTCAGCAGGAATATGATTGCATGAGAAGCTCCTTTCCTAAGAATCAAACCCTCTTTTTCTTGATGATGTGAGGAGGACCAAGGCCTGATAACAGATGTTGCTAAGCAGCTGTCATGCTCACTTGGTTCTGGAAGTCTTTTGCAAGAGAATGAATACTTACTGCAAAATGATTACCTATGGTCTTTGGGACTCCTTGTTTAGTCCCAGATTGGCAAGTGTGAGCCTAATATGCATCTTGGGTTTTATGGGCCACTTTCCATAAAAAAACCCTCATATTCCTATTTATTTTCTGTAGTGTCTCTTACAGTAAAGAAAAAGGCCATTTTGGTTTTTTCATGCAATGAAAATACGTCTTTTTGACCTGTTGCCTTTTAATCCACATCTGATGTCTTTTTAGAGTTTAAAAATGTTACCACTAGAGCTACAGAGCATTGATCATCATCATTGTTGGAACTGAAGGTGTCTTATTATAATGCTTTTAGTGTGATGAAGACTGACTACCTCCTTCCATGCTACATCACTGCCATTTTCTACAAGGATACCTGTGGAGTTATTGTCAGGGCTTGCTGAAGCAGCTGACTAAGTGCTGAGAAGCTGATTATTTTCCTTGTTTGACATTCAGTTTTGATATAAAGAGAACCTAAGAAGGTTACACAGCAATCTGACTAGCAAATTTGATTGAATGGAACATATATTAATTGAGTTTGTCACAGGAAAATGTGATTTCCCAAACTTCACATGCCCTGTGAACTAAGGCCGTCGCTGGGATATGTAGGCACATGCACAGGCTGAATGAGTTGTGCTGCAGCTGGATCAGTGAGACCAAACCCAGCCTGGGAATCTTTCCTTAGGGATGTATGGATCACCCTGTGCATATGGAAGCTGTTACATGCGTTGGAGCTCTGGGCCTGTGTGGCTGTGACCATGGCCGTGTGGGTGGTTTTCCTTTTTTTCATGATATTTCAGTTTTGCTTTGCAGTAATATTTTCAGTTTAGCAAATACTCTTTGCTGAAGGGTTTAAGTTAAATTCCATGCAAAATTGCTGTATTACAACAAAGTCCCCTGTAATTTGTCCTGGCATGACAATACCTGTGCAAGCGGCAACTACTTTCCTCTGGGCGAAGGATCATTTTTTGGTAATGTGCACATGACACAATTTTCTAGTTAATGTAGTTTTCTGCTTGCAACAATTAAATGGACAATATTTGGCAGCACTCCTGCTAAGAAATATACCTCAGAAAACTGCATTTTAATGATTCCTTTTCCTAAATTCCGGGACGCATTTGCATCATAAATGAAACAAAATCATAACTTTATAAGGCACCCTTGGCAACTGTACCCAGACAGAAGCTTCTAGGTTCTCTCTGTTGAACACAAAGTGCCAGTGTTACATGAGGGAAATAGATACAAGGAGTTCTTGAAGAATTCTTACAGATGTTTAAAGGGCTGTCTGCTGTTTCAGAACCTTATGTGTATCAGAGGTTGCATTATATCTTGTGTGAAATGTTGTCCCCTAATGTGGTGATAATCATCAATATTACCTAATATGAAAACCTTTTAGTTATTCATAAATCTTGTACTGACTATTTCTAAATGCACCTTAATATATTATCCAGAAGACTTAGGCAAAAGAATTCTGAAGAAGGCAGTAATTTATGGCGAGAATTCATATTTTTGCCTGCTGCATGTTTTCAGGTGGCTGTGAGCTCTCCTTGCATGAGGCTCTCCAGCAGTTTCCTGACAAGTCGTATTTCTGGTTTGGTTTTTTTGGGTTTTTTTGCCACTTCTCTCCAAAACTGCCAATATATTCATTTTTTTTTCCAGTAAAAAGCAGGACAGTATTTGTGTTTCTTTGCTAGATGAGGTGGATTGGTAGATGAGTTGCTGCTTATGTATCAGGTGAGAAAAGTCCACTCACCGTCTTCCTGGGCAACAAACCTGGAGTAGGCTCCTCCAGCTCTCAGAATGGGGGATGACTTATAGCTCAGGCTGAGAAAAGCTGGAAATAATTGCTTGATGAGAGTAGCTGTAATGCATGGTGGGACATGAGGGGCTTCCAGGTGGGTCTGCCCAAGGTGTTTGGGTGGGATGGAACTTCCTTGGAATGGCTATTAAAAGCTGGGGCTGTCGAGTTGAATTTAACACAGTTTCTATTGAAACTTGCTCTGTTTTACTGTTCAGCTCTATAACAGGATGTAAGTGAGGAATGCTGTCTGTCTGTATTCCAGTTTTCAATCTGGTTGGGATTTAGCTGTTTGAGGAATGTACAGTAAATGATGTTATTGAAACAGAAAGTTTTTCTCTTCTGGTGCCTTGTGTTACTCTCATTGTTTTGGAACTAATGGATGTTGCCGTTTGCCCATCTGGAACTTTCTCTTCCAATTATATTTCTAAAAACGAGTTTTGCAAACATGTCAGACTTATTATATACACGGTAAAACTGTTCCCTCAAATTATAACTCACACTACTAAAATATGTGACTCCCTCAGATACATTTCAGTCTACCTGCCCTTCTTGTTTCCCTTGGCAGATAGAAGGTGGCAAGAAAAGTCTTTAGGATAAATCTTTAGATTGGAGTTGTCAGAGCCGCCTAAGGGAATTCAGGTGTCCAAATCTCTGCCCCAGCCAGAGGCTTTAAAACAGTATTTTATTCCTGCCTATCAGCTCATCCGCAAGGATGGAGCCAGATTAAGTCTTTCCATTCATTCTCTTTTTGTGGGCTAATGTTTGCTAAGCGTTTGACACGGAGCCACTGGCTTTTTTCGACAGCACCTGCTGTTACACCCCAGGGGTTTCTCTCTCAACCCAAATGCTAATGAAGCCCACCTTGGTTTCCTCTAAGGTCAAGTAAGTCCAACCCAATATGCGATTGTATAAAGTATCATTTGACAAAAATATATTTTAGGATTAATTTTTTCCACTATTGGTTTTTATTATAATGTGAAATTATAGTACCTAAACAAAAACTGGTAGTGATTAAAATAAATTAATTTTCCTCTTGTTTATATTGCTGAGGATTGCGCCTATAAAAATTTTTATTGACTCAAGCATTGTGGATTTCTCATTAAAAACATTTATCATTGTATGCTGGCATCTTTTACGATGTCATAAAATTGCAATGCTACATAATGCCTGATTTTTTCACCCTGCTCTGAGTATAAAGCTTAAGTCCTGGTTTCCTCTCCAAAGGTAGATAGGTAGCTTTATACTAGCAAGATCGGGGCTAAATGTTACCATCCTCAGCTGTATTCCACAGAGCAAGATGAAATAAAATTCAGTGAGATAGTTTTGAGATGGAGTTCTTTTTAGTCATAGTCCCTACCATTGGTAGGTAGTGTAAGACAGGAAGTCTATTAACTGACTTAAAGAAAAAGAGCTGCCTGATTTAAATTTAAATTGTATTGTTCAACAATGTTGTGTAATTAGATGGGAAAGCAGCAAAGTCCTTTTATTAGAGATGTCTTTGTAGACAGTAGCCATGAAAGCCGCAGTGGTTGATGCTAATTACCATATTTTGTTTAAACTTCCATCTAAATGAAAGGATCATTCAATTCCGAAGCTGCAGCCATACAAAAACCACAAGTGCCGTTGAATTGCTGCTGCCAAGCAGATGGGGCTTTGATCAGAATAAGTTATTTGCAGCTTTATTGTCTGGCTGCCAGGGTGGGGCTTGTATTGAACCACCTCGCTCCGAAAAAGGGGAAGGGAAGAAATGAGTCTCATCTGAGCTAAATTCATGGGAGAATGAGTTTTCCCATTCTTAGGTTATTTTTGCAGATGAAAATCCAGGCTTGAAAAGAACAGGAGTAAGGTACTCGATACTGGGCTGCTCGAACGTGCGAGATGGTTTTGATAGGAAGAGATGGATATGTTTATTTTAAAGGAACAGAGTGTTGGGCATTGCTGATGCATATTTTTCCAAGGTCATTGCTGCCTAGAGCATATGACCTAAAGCTTGCACTACTCTACTTTTTTACCGATGTATTTCACCCTATATGGGACAGACAAAAACTTAACAGCTTCACACATCTGTGACGCTTCCTATAAAGACAGTGTTAGAAACTGGTCGATTTACAAAGCCATCAAGAGAGGACCGGGGAAAGTGAGAAGGAATGCAGGAGGAGACAGCAGAGTGCTAAAAGTTTGGTGCCTTTGTGGGGGGTTGTTTTGGTTTTGTTTTGTTTTTTCCACACTTATGTGTTATTTTGGGATGTATCAGAAGATTTTTGATTATGGCAATTTACTGATGCAAAACCTGATTTCTAGCAATGAATAGAGAAGCAAGGAGGTAGGAAATCAGTATAGAGGGGTAATACTGAAGTAGAAAAGTAGAAATGAGCCCTGTAGAACAGGACTATCCTGATCAATATAGTAAACATGTTTTCTATTTATAAATTATATTGATTGTTCTCAATCTTGTCTTCCAGTGGAAGTGAAAGCCTAAAAGTGAGAATCTGTGATTGCTTCCATCTTCTTGTTGGTCAAAAAGGCTGGCTATGAACATGGTCTTATTCTGACCTGTACCATCACTATCCACATTCAGGCATTGAAGCTTTCTCAAGCATACAAAGCCTTTCATGTGCAAAACCAGAAAGGAGTGAAGTGGGGGTAGGGGAAAAGCCCAGCTCAAAGCTGATAACTCTGAATTTCTTCAGTGTTACTCTACAAATAATGTGGCACCACAGTATCATTTCTGGGCAATTACAGTTGAGGTAATTTTAGAATTTGGGTGGGTTTTTTCTGTTTTTGTGAGGTAATAGTCCTGTCTGTGTGCATGTTAACACATGCTGGTGCTCAGTGTTTGGGATTTGGCAACACATATGAAGCTTACCCCCGAGTAATACGTACTGTATGGTCTTAAATTGGTCCAGATCTTGAAATTTGTGTGGTTAGTACAGTCGAAGTGGATTTGAGGTAAAGCTGTAGACTTATGGAGACTGACTGCCATTCTCACTTAGTCGATATAAACCCAAATGAAATCAAAACCCACAAACCCCTCAAAACTTCCAAACCAAATAATTTTGTATTTTATTTTTTTTCCGCCAAAGTCCTTTCTTTTTAGTTTACAGTTTCACTTTGTGTTACCTCTCTGAAAACATCTCCATGGTGCTTTACATAAGAGGCTTTCAAAAGAAAACGTTATAACAATCTGGTCTTTGTGACAGACTATCTTAAAAAAAAAAAAAAAAGAAGAGGTTTAGAGTCAAAGGGTAGTTCTTAGCATGTAGAAATTTTAACTATATTTATAAATCAAGCTTTGTTTTAGAAGCACAGTAACACAGATGTCTTTGTTCTAAGTAAATTGACTGCTTCTCTTAAAATAAATAAATCTGAAAACTATTTGGTTAGTAAAAAAGAAATGCATATTTTTGTTAAATGAAGCAGATTTTGGGTGCAAATTCCAAAGCTTGTTTCAGAATTTTTAACCACTCCCACTTTCTTTGTGAGAAATGGTCTCTTATGAGACCATAACAGAGAATGTTTCAGTAGCTTGTGCAGTGGGATGTTATGAACATTAGCAATCTGCTGTTCTAAGGATAGTGAACTTAAAAGTCAAGGAATTTAAAAGGATAAACCACTGCCCTAAATGATGTAGTAACAAATAAAGGAGACACCCAAATTTCCATCCCTTCTGTAGATATGACATGCCAATAATAA
This sequence comes from Pitta sordida, assembly GCA_013390025.1. NCBI lineage: Eukaryota > Metazoa > Chordata > Aves > Passeriformes > Pittidae > Pitta > Pitta sordida. The sequence continues at coordinate 1,058,332 of WEKX01008292.1, read as the reverse complement.
GTAAGGGGATCAAATATTTGTTCCAAGATCATATTAATTTGATTTTATGAAAGGTCCGAGAGGAATTTGAAAGCTCATGGGGCATAATTTTTGGAGAGTCTGTTAAACTGTAGGATAGGCTTACCCCTAACCACCAGCGACAGCCAATAAGCAAAACCTTTTTGTCATATTTCTGGCAGGAATATCACTTCAAAAAACCAAAACAAAACAGCAGGGAAGGGAGGACATAAATCCTTTAAATCTTGATTTCTGTAAGTCTTGGCTTTTCTCCAGGTACAGAAGGTATTGGTGGCAGGCAGAACCTTTGGGGGTTTTGGTTGGAGGAGTTTTTTCGAGGTAATGCTGTAGAATGTGGTCCTATGAGAAGGTATGGGTAAAAGCCTCATTTTTCATTCACACACAGCTCAAATTCAGCATGTTCCCACTATAATGAAAAAGTTCTGCTGACTTGCTCCAGATAAATGTGTGGTGGAGCACTTGGGTAGGCAGAGCTGGATGTCTGGTGAACACTGCTGCTCGAGTTGGACAGTAGGACACATTTGATTTGCCCCCAGGGATGAGGAGCTGCTTCTCCTGCCTCATGCCAGGGAACTAACTGGTGTAAACTGGGCTATGCGCACACAATCATGGCTGTTGGCTCATCAGGATTTCACCACAACGTTTCTTTGATCACTAGAACCTTTTTATGATCAAAATATTCAGATTAGTCCTCAAACTGAACTTTCAGATTGTGTTTCACCATATAAGGGAAATACTTTTTGCTACTGCAATAGTCCTTGACGTACAGCTAGATGCAGGTCTGAACTTCTCAAAACTGAGATTGAGAATTTTTAGTGTTGAATTTATTGTGGTGAAGAACAATACATCTCCATATACTGGATTATTTAAGGACCTGTGCAGATGGCAAGTCCTTCCACTGACCCCAAGCATGAAGCCAAGGGCTGACATTGCAATTCGTTATCTTGACAGTACAATGGGTGTTGAAGTCTGATTTGCAGTTTTAAGAATTAATGGTGGATTGGTAAGAGGTGCTAAGGATCATAACCTGTGTGAAGTAACAAGGATCAGGACAGGGTTACCATTTACTTTGATGCAAATGAAGTATTTGTTCTGCATTGGTCTGGTACTTCAAATGAGGTCAAGCAAATGCAGAAAATCTGTGTTTACAAACAGGAGTAACATTTACCATATCTGTCCATTTATCACCAAGCTGTGGTTTATATCTTTGTTTGGACATTTTCACAAGAATAAAATAAAAATGGTTAGCTAAAGAGCACTATACTTATGCATCTGGTTTTCTTTTTGCTTTCCTTTTATAATCTTTAAGGTATTTCATGAACCTTTGTCATAACAACCTCTCAATTCACAAGTTTCTGTTCTTCTTAATGATTAATTAAAAAAATACAAGGTGACAGCTTTGTAGCTGCTGTAGTGATGGTTTGAAAATAAGAAATACAGTCATTTTTTTAACCAAGAAGGACTGAAAATCTAACCAAATTCCTGATCATGTGTAAGTAATCTAAAACTGGCAGCAATTCGGACAGGAACTTCCCAGATTGTTAAGGGTGGATTACAGCCATTTGGCATTTTTCCTTGGCTGTGCAATGTCATGGAATACAGTAGCTGGATGATTTTACTGCATTTTGGGGGACTATGTAAGCGCTTGAAAGCTTTCATGTGGTGACTTCAGTCTTTTTAGACTCTCAGGAAATAGTTCTATTTTTGAGTACTCTTTAATGGTCTCTGTGAAAAGCATTAAGGATTACTAAAACAAAAGGCTCTCTGAGTTATGGATTTGCTTTCCTTAGTTTCTGCAAAGCTGGTGGTGCATTTTTGGATGTTTTCAGATTTGCCCATTTGGGAAAACAAGTGCTCCACAGGTTGAGGGTGAAATTACAGTGTATTCATGCTGTTGTAAAGAACTTCTACCTTCAGATTGCCAACTGAGGCTCAGAGGATTCCCGTACAGCAGGTGATTGATAAGGTAATCATAATTGTAACATAACTCTAATTGCTCTCTAGAGGGATATGTCCATATCCATATAGGAGACACCCTGCACTCTGCCTTCCACGGGCGAGCACTAGGGAAAGGCCAGGAACACTGACTGCTTTTGAACACAAATGATGTGGGCTCTGGACTCTCAACCACACCTCCACAGCTATGCTCCTTCAGACTTTCAGAGCTTTTAATGATCTCAGTTTATAAACATACTTGTCAACACCTCTGAATCACAACAAAATCCACTTTAGTACAGTGGTGAGTGTCCCCACCTGGCGTGTGGGAGACCTGGGTTCACTTCCCGCCAGGGAGACAGTGTTAAGAGTTGGACTCGATGATCCTTGTGGGTCCCTTCCAACTCAGAATATTCTGTGATTCTGTGAACCTGAGAACCTGCTGATGTGGAAAGGTTACTCCAGACAAGATTTTCATCTCTGTGATGTGCTTTAATGCAATTTTTTTTTCTATTCAGTGGCTGTAAGTGTCCCCATGTGTCGTGAGTTGTGATTAACTTCTGTTTTTTGCATAGCAGAATTTTCATTACATAATGTTTAAAGAACAGCATTTGTGTAAACAAGTGTTCTTCATATTCCTGGCAAATCTGCCACTGATTTCAAAGTCAGTCTACTTACAAAACAGCCTTGGTATAATTCAGGAAATAGTTTTTAAAATATCTGTCCTGACAGTTTGCAGTAGTTTTGTAAACTTTGACCAAAACATGAAATTTTCCCCTTATCAGTAGAACATTTAATATGGATTTATGGCTCTGTGATAGATGCACAAAAGTGCATGTTAATCAAATTTTCTAAAAATAATAAATAAGACTTAAAGTAACAGACCCTAATCTAAGGAGGTTTTCCTCCATTTTACTAAAACTATTTTTTACAGGGTAGATTCACTAGAACACTGAACAGTTTTACTAAATTGATCCTCTTTGCCCTGCTATTAGAAAATCTACATGGTGAGTTACTCAAATAGTTGTATGTAGTTAACTCACACTGAAAATTACCTTCTCCTCGAGGGAAACTAAATGCGCATTTAACCAATTTCAGGAGAATTTCCTTATTTAGAGAGAACTGTGCTTTTACAGAAGAGGCCTGGAGGGACAGACTGCAAAAGAAACAGGGAGAGCTTCCTCCAGGTTGTTTTGTTAAGGAGTATTTTCCCCTTACAAGACTTTCCCCTCTCTCTTGGCTCAAGGTCAGCGGTGACTTTCCTGGCTTGCTTCAAGCACAGCACTAATGAGAACACACTTCTGGAAATGTCTTTGTTGTCTGTTGCCCTTGGAACTAGTCCTTAAAAAGGGTTTTGTCCTTAAAAGTGTTAAAGAGCAACATTCAGCCTCAGCTAAATTCCTTTTCCTTAGATCCGTGGATTGTGGAATAGGAGGCTGCACATATTCTTAGGCTTTCCAAAGATTTTTCCCCTGTCCCATCCCTGGCCGACCTTGGGGAGGTGCCTGGCACAGGGAGGAGGAGACATGGAGATCCCATCCTGAGCTGCACGAGTGTTACAGCTGCTCTTCAGTGTTTGCCAACCGCAATTCCAGTGGCCTTGTACATGAATTAAGACTTTGGTACATCGTGTTGAGGATTAGCTAATCCTGTCATTGTTTCAGTACTGATTGCTAATGCCATTAACAGGTATTAATCCCGGTGCTTCTTAAGAAATGAACAACACTAGATTTCCATATCGGCTTGGTTTTTGCAAGCATCTTTCCTGAGCTATTCCTTTATGGTAAGATAGTACTAAAATGAGCTATCTGCAGTTCTATTCAGTTTAAAAACTCCACTCTTTAATTAGAAACAGCTCAGGGGGCTCTAAAAATACATTTGAATTGTAATCAGCTTCCTCACATATTTCAGATACTTGTACCAAATATTGACTTTCTTTTTTTCCCCCTAATTTCCATATTCTCAAAGCGACATTACATCAATTTACAAGTTCAGTTGTCAGCAGCATGAATAAATGTTATCAATCAATCTATCTGCCTCCATAACATCATTTTCCAGAGCTTCCATTTTGCTGTGTTGTAGAGAAAAGGAAATTGATGCCTTGTTTGGCTGGTTTGAGTTTTTTTGGGCATGTATATGCTTCGGCTACTTTTCAATTTCTTGTTACTTGAATTGGTTATAAAGGGTCCCACAATGAATGCTTTTTAATTTTTTTCCCATCAGCCTTTTAAGCTACATGCCTTCTGGTCTCACTGTTACATAAATTGGATCTTGAAGTTATTTTATTTAACTTTTAATAGATATGTTTAGAGTTTTCATTTTAGAAATCTCATGAAGATATTATCTTTTTACTGAGGCATCAAAATTTTTTCTGTTATTTTATTGGCGAAAGTCTGTAGATTTGAATTGACCTTTTTCTTACCTGGAATTTTTGAGGGTATAATTTTTGGTTCATAGGATATTTGGGTTTTACTTGTTTTGTTTTGTTTGGGGGGGTGTGTATTTTTGCAGAGGAGGAGGATCACAACTTTTCTCTGTTTAGTGAAAAAATATTTTCTGTGGTGAAAATCTGTAAATACATATATATATATGTAGTTGAACTAACATTTAGAAATATCAGTTGAATTTTATTTAATTTTTTTCAATTATCTGGATCTACTTTCAGGAAAAAGCCATAATGCTCTCAAGAGTTCTTTATTCAATTCAGATTCAAGTGTAACTATCTGGCAATCCAGAGAAACATACTCACACGGAACCCTGCCTCAATAGCAAGGTTTCAAATGTTTCAAAAGCAAGCAAGCATTTATTTAAATAATAAAACAAACACCTGCTCCTTGAAAGCCAAAAGCAAAGAACACCCAAGGCCCCCTGGAACGGCCCAAAGCCAGGCCGTGCTCTTGGGAAGACATGAGTCACTGCCTCAGGAGTTTGCTGAGTGAGAGACAGTTCCAAGCTCTCCAGCTGAACAATTCATGCTTACAGAGTTCACTTTAAATAAATGTGCTTTGGCGAGCGCCTCTTTACTGAACGTGCTTTTTGTTGTTTTTAGGTTTTCTGTTACATCCTCCTCCTTTCATCTTTGAGATTTTGAACGCATTTTTGACAGTGTGAAGTATTTACAAAAAAAAAAAAAAAGCTTTATGCATTCTGTGTGTGGAGCTTTTTTTTTTTAACCTAAGAAAATTGTAAAGGATCTTGTCAAAGTTGAGGTTTTTGTGCTGATCTAAAGAGCTTGAGTTAAAAGCTTTTTGAAGTGTGTGGCAACTGCAGCAGCAATTTATATGGATGGGAGATCAGCCCAGGAGATAAATAAGTGCATACGTATAACTTCTGAAAGCCTGCTATCTTGTCTATTAAATAACTTTTTTAATTAAAAAAGAAGCCTCTAATTAACCACATGGTAACACTGAGGTATGATTAAGGGAAGCTTCATTTGAGCTAGAGTTCATTTATTTTTCCAATGTGAACGCAGTTTGACAACATCTAATTTAACTCCATCTCTGAATCGAGCTTTCTGCATTGCAGTAATATTATTACAGCATAATGATAGAGCCGCTGACTTACAATTCCACTAACATGCAATTACAGAGCTTCCTGAGCAGCCTGTTCTCCTCCCTGCCCTGGTGGTGGAGACTCTTGCAGATGATTCCCCAGATATGGCTGAGCTCCATGGTTGTGGTTCACTTCATCCTATGGCCAAAGGTTCTGGGGAAGAGATGCCTGAGCTCCAGAATGATTTCTGGAGAGAAGCATTGAGTAGCCCTCCCCTTCTCTATAGTATCAGGTTTTAATAGGGAATGTTAAAGTTCTAAAACAGATTCACAGGCGACAGTGAATCTTCCTCCACACCCTCTGTCATCACTACCTGTGACTGTGCTCAAGCTTTGCTTCACTTTCTTCCTGCGTTAGAGAAAAGTAACATTCTCCAAAAAAAAGTGCAAACAGTTAAAGTGCACGCAGTTCAGCATTGTGAAATCCTTAGTACCATGCAATTATTATTTTAGATACAAACCAGTTGATCTTCCACAGGAAAGGAGCCCTTGGCATATCCAGTTTCATGTGCTGGCTGGGCTCCCTGGTGTCATCAAGTGAGGTGTGTGGCAGCAATCCTTCCCAACAAGCAGCTCTCCTGTTAAAATCTTTGGATCATGGCATTGAGAAAGAAATCATGTGTTTAGAAGTGCTTGTAGGTAGGAATGCGCTGTTGTAGGCTATGTGTTCATCCAGGAAACTGGAGGAAGGAAGAAAGAAAATTAGAGTTTACAATGCCCTTGTTTAAATTCCAGCACAGAAAAATGTTAATCTTTCCACTCTCACTCTCCACAGTTTTCATTAAATGTCCTTTCCTCCCCTCAGGTTGTTAACTGGCTTGTAGGATGGTGTTTGCAGCATGTTGAAATTTGTCTCAAGTTAGAGGAAGGCTGAAATTTTGGAAGCAGACTCACCTTAGAGAAAAAATATACAGTAGCATTAACTCCTAAGAAAACTAGGTTGATATAATTAAAATTCTGCCTGGCTCTTAGCTACATTGATATGAACAGGACCATTTGATGGATGACTTAATGTATAACTCCAAAGGTGAGAAAACAAAGCATATCTCTGACTGCACACACACTTCATTTTCAGCTTCAAGGGTTGGAGCTCTGCTGTAATAGAGATATAGGAGAGAAATCCTGGATTTTAAGGTTTAGGGGCCTTTACACCAAAATTACAGATAACAAAGTTGTCTCTATGTTAGTCCAAAGCAGTTTTCCCTTCTTTCTCTAAGTAAATAAATGTAATCTTATTGGATTTCTTTTTTATATTTTTAAAGTTGTATTGTGTCCTCTCTGTACTGATATTGTAGTGATACATTTCAAAATTTGCTCATCTTGATTTCATAATTCGCATGCTTCCTGAGTAATAGTTCTCCCCACTTTACTCCTCATCCTTATTCTTCCATGACCTGCTGCACTTTTGTCATGTACTTAACCCCAGCTGGTGAATGAACCCTGTGCAGCCAGTCAGATGAGTCAAAGTGACAACATTTGTGGGCTGAGATAAAACAGGTAAAGCAAAAGCCACGAATCCAAGCATAGCAAGACAAGGAATTCCTTCACCCCTTCCCGTAGGCGGATGTTCAGACATCCTCAGAACAGCAGGGCTCCATCACACCCTGTTGGGATGACACCACCATCACTCTGAATGTTTTTTTCTCATTCCTTCTTGCCCACAGGTTTTTTGGGGTCACTGTCCCAGCTGTGTCCCTTCCCAATACGTTTGCACCCCCAGCACACTTGCTGGTGGGGTGAGGAGCAGAGAAGTCCTGACTCAGTGCAATTACTGCTCAGCAGTAACAAAAACTTCTCTACATTCTTAAGACTGCTTCCAGCACAAATCCAAACCACTGCCCCATGTCAGCTACTCTGAAGAAAATTAACTGTCTCAGCCAAAGCCCCCACAACTTGTTGGAGCAGCTGTTACTACGATACCACCTTTTCTTCCATCTGGTAGGCAGATGGGCTAATCCACAAAGACTCACTATTTGTTCAAGGGTCAATTTTCAGAGTCTAAAGTGACAATGTTCCACAAAACAAGAAAAGGCTTTCAAGACTAAAATATTCCTCTCTCTATCTCAAAATAGGAAGAAAGACAGATTACAGTAATATTTTTTAAAATTGGCCAGTTGTTTTGTGCACCCACTTATGCAAGTGTCTCAGCATTTTTTAAAATTTCATTCAAATATTTAAAAAGGAAGGACTTGCTCTTCTCTCCTATGCAGCAGCAACTGTAATAGGTTAAGCATTTAACAAATTTAGCAAGGATCGTGCCTTACCAGATGACTGATTTGCTTGTTTGTATTGACCTACAATCTCTGATTTTTCAGTTTTCCTGCTGGCATTCCTGCTTTTTATTTAAATATTTGTGCTTTGTTGCCTGTTGAATATCCTTGCTGTTTAAATACAATAGAAAACATTTTATTGTATCTCTCTAATTTTTTTTTTTAATCTTGGATAAGTACAAGATGGGCTAGAAGTCCCCTTAGTCCTTCAGAGTTTAATCAGCAGTGAGGATGTGTACCTCGGTAAATCTGACATTGTGTAAACTTCATACAAATCACAGTAACAAAAAGCTCTATTGGAGGGCAACTTGTTACTTTATGAGCCTGATTTTCAAATCAGTCATAACAGAGTGGAAATAAGGGAATAACGTTTTTCAGGCGTATATTTGTCAGCGAGTTAAATAATGAGGTTATTTTCTTTGTCTGCTCGGACTCTGAGTTTTTCTTCCAAAAGACAGTCCGTGGGATTTGTTCCCGTTGACAAACAACAAGCCAAAGCAGTAACTGGGCTGCAGTCCTCATTGTTTTCCTTCCCAGAAATGGTCTCTCTCTTGTGAGCCCTGTGCATCCTCCCAGGTAGGGCAGGCAGTACTACACAGAGGATATTAACAAAGAGCCCACTGCCACTTTCTCTCCCAAGCCTAGGCTGTCACAAGGCTGTAACGGGGTTTAAGGGAGGAGTGGAGCTGCTCTCCTGGCCCATGCGCTTTGTGTGCTTTTCACCTTTGTTCACCATCTGTCCTTGCTGGAGCAGACGTCTGCCGTCTGAGGGCTGCCTCCCTGTTGCTTAATTCTCTGATTAGATGCTTATAGCACCCTCAGAAAACCAAAGACAATCGGGTGTCTTTGTGAGGCACACACTTCCCTATCCCCATGGTGCTTTTGTGCTCACACCCTTCCCAACAGCCTTTTGTGTGTTCAAACCCCAGATGGTTGCCTGCAGTCACAGCCCTTAGCAGAAGAATCATATTCAAATTGTCTGATGGATAATAAACTGTACTGACTTCACTTTCGATGTGAATGGATGTTTTCAAGTTGAAAAAACAAAAGATCTCCTGGAGAAAATTGCTGGAGATATGTATAATTGTAAATCTTGGAGAAGAGTGGGGGGTAAAGCTGAATAAACTGTAATTGCTTATTGGGTTTGCTGAGGAAACACACACTGCAGAAGTTGAACATTAAACCCCAGAAAATTTCATAGAATTAGTAGAATATCAAATCCTGTTTTCTAGATTATTGCAGCAAAGTAACTAGTACAGACTTTTTTCATATCTTCTGAATTCACACGGGCTGTATTTGATACCTGGAATGCTCAGCAGTTTAATTTTACTGAAAGAAATTGCTTTCAATAAGACCTTACAGTTGTTAGAGTTTTCCCAGAAATTTCTGATAGCAACAACTGAAAATCTTTGAGGCTCTCTTCCCTCTCCACTGCCCTTCAAATTAGGGAACAGAAAAATGTGATACATCCTGACAGTTTCAAATGGAGTTTCCTGGAGTTTCAGATGTTGGTAGTCTGAGCAAAAGTAGAATCCACACTGATATTAGTCAGACTTAAATGTCAGACACGAGTAAGTATTCCAGGGCTGAAAAACAAAAGTTGTGGGGTTTTTTTGTTTGGTTGGGTTTTTTGCTTGGTTAGTTTTTGACATAATGAAAAAAAAGCATCAGTGTAAATTTTTTTAGCTCTCTGAGGCATGTTGCTAACACATGTTCTTCTAACATATTAACAGGGTTTTTTATCTTTATCTATTTGTAATTTTCACCAGATTTTTTAACACAGAAAGTAAGATTATGAAACAGTGAAACTCTTAGATGCATCTAATATTCCTGGAATATTTTATTTTTATATGCATTATATATATGAAAACCTATTAAAAAAAAAGGTGGAAGTCTGAAATGTGCCAAGTAAGAGCCATAGTATATTTTTATAGAGAGGATGTGAATAAATCCATCTTTGATACAGTTTCCACAACTTTTTCTTCCAGAAGCAAGGGAGAATGCAGGATAAATCCTGGCTTTGTAAAGAAAAGGATCTTTTTTGGAACTGTCTCCTAATTCTTCTGATAATTATATTTTGCACTCTTATGGAAGTTATTCACTTAGCAGTTTAGGAAAGCAGTCTTGAAACAGAAGCAGTCTGTTGCAGTCAAAACATTTCTGGGTACTATGTATGAGAAATACATTATTATTACTTACATTTCCAGAAATACATTGTGAGGAAATCTGGGTAACAGGCCTACCCACATTAGCTCATGACATGATTTGAAAGTACAGCTAATGTGCTGTGGTTTTGCACACTCAAATTCCCTATTATCCAAAGTAAGCACCTCATGGCTTTCCACAAGTAATTAATTCGGAAGGTTGTAGACACACTAAAATAAAAAAATAGGATAGAAAGATCATTGCAGTTGCTTCTTGATAAATACAGAGTCAAAACGTTTCCCATGGAAAAGCTTTGAAGACCTACCCTACTTCAGATGGTCCTTGAGACCATGAGCTCTGGTGAAGACAACACACAAGAGAAATGAAAGGGAACTAGAGCTGCTTTCTTCTTACCTGAGAGTATTGTATGTGTATAGTCCAAATTATTTTTTTCATTATCTGATGTGCTTGGGGAAGAGACTTGCCTCTGTTATAGGACGCGAAGTGCATAGCAAGCTTCAGAAAAACATCTGAGGCTCTGGGTAGTTCTGCTTTTCGATAGGTGGACTTTTGACATTTTAAAATAGGCTGCTTTTGCATTGTTAAGTATTTCTGAATGTCATCCTTTTTTCTCAAATGGGGTATGCAGGATCTTTAACCTCTGTTTAGAATCTTTGAACTGATGAAACATTTAGGCAAGTGCTGACTTTCTAATCTCTGTGGGCTTTTGTCGTTGCTGTTATAGGGAGTTGAACTCCAAGAAGGTAAATTCCAACTTTTCCACAATGGCCTAGGGAAGCAGATCTCAGCGGCAGTTTGTTAGTTCATTAAGAGATGCATTTATCCTAGTCTCCTGGTTAATAAAGTTGTAAAGTCCAGTTTCATGGCTACCAGAGTATGGCCGGGTCAGAATGGAAGCACTCATGTAGAGAAGCTCTGTGCAGACAGTGCTTCAGCCAGAGCAAGGCATATTCACAGAACCACAGAATATTCTGAGTTGGAAGGGACGCACAAGGATCATTGAGTCCAACTCTTGCTTCTGTGTTTCCCGGGATGCTTTCATACAAATGTTCAGCATTCATGGAAGCAGAGCTTTAGAACTGGAATACTCTTAAGGTTTAAACATATTGAGTGGGAATGTTGTGGACTTCAGATAACTATAGATAAGGTCGCATTTTCCCATGTGGATATCTAAAATGCATGACAACAGAGATTTTCATCATAATTCTCCCTCTGTAGAAATGATGACTGTGTAGTATTTCTGCACCTAATAGGGCTGTTAGAAACAATATGGGTTCCTTGAGTATCATAAATAGAAAATATGATGCAATAAAACATAGTTCTTTATAATCCATAAATCTCAGTTGTGTATTTGTGTTGCCTTATGAACTTCAAGGTGGGCTTTGTCTGTATTATCCATTCAGCTGATGAGCTTTTCTTTGTGACCTCGCTGAGCTCTCCCCTCTACCTTTATCTGGAGCTTGCCCAGAACTCTGACCTGCATCCAAATGGGAAGGTTTCCATTGATATAGATACACAGGATACAGAAGCAGTGCCTAAATGGCCTTTTGTTATGAGCTCCTTCTGCCTGTGCTGGGAGACAGCTGTGCCTGGAAAGCCAGGCAGCAGCTGCAGGGCAGGCAGCCTGGGCTCTCAGCAGCAGCTCAGCCTGGTACCAAAAACCAGACCAGACATAGCAATGCCCAGAAACCAGGTGGGCGAAATCATAGTGGGTTGATGGGTTATTTTGATGGATCACAGGATCAGGGCTCAGTACTTTTGTGTGTGTGTGTGTAAGAAACATTTCCTGACAGTGGAATTGAGAGGGGATGAAGGTTCACCATGTGGTCAGTGTGCAACTTACCTTGAAGCTGAGTGTGTAGGAAGAAAAATTTGGGCACCTACTTTTTTTTTTGTCTGTTCACAATGTGATGCCAAGATACAATTCCAAACGATAAGTGTCATGTGTGACAAGTAGAAAGCAGATTATCCTCTTCTTTCTCTTGATCTTAATCAATTTTCTTTTTCTTCATCTTTTTTTCCTAACTCCACTTACCATTTCACGGGCAGCAGTGAACAGCTTTTTCTCTCAACTGTCTGCCCAGCAATTCTATGGCGACTGGAGAGGCAGAATATTTCTTACCTGCCCCTCACCACCTAACTATGGTGTTTCCCAGTCACGTATTATCCGTGTTATACTTAAGATTTACCTTTCTGACTGTGATTTTTATTTTGTGAGGTAATTTCAGACCGGTTGAAGACTTCAGGGAATCTGAGTAATGAACAATGCTTATGATACGGCCTGGGCCCTGCCCTTTGTGATGTGCAGCTCCAGGAACTGTACCAAATGGTTCATTTTGTTGATTTTGTGTCACAGTTTATCCTGAAAGGTTCATAATGTGACACAAACATATGCCTCTTCCTCCACTCCCCAGGCATTGTATGAGATCAGCTCAAAAAACTGGCTGTATCTACACCATGCTCGAAGTCTTAAGTTTTAAAATCATGTTAATATTTTAAAATGTGATTGTTTGCTACTCTTTTACACTCTCATCAATATAAAGATAGCATGTTGTAGCCCTCATTAATCAAAATGACACTTTCTACACCCTCAAGTGTTTTCACATTTGCACATGAAGTGTGTTCCCAAAACTGTGCTGCCTGATTGATCTCTGTATTGTGCACTTCTCAGACCTATGTGTCTAAAGCTGGCTGAAAAGACACAAAGGTTGACTTCTAATGTAATTTCTCTAATCTTCTTTTGTAGAATTAGTATTACAAACCATGTAGGAAGTCTTTCCAAGTTTGCTTTTTGCATCCAGCTTGGCACAGCCATGAAAGACCACATCCCATCTTACACTGCTTGCTGCCAAAAGAAGTGTTAGGAGGCACTGTTGTTTTGGGAAAGTGTGTAAGAGAAATAAGGCTGTTAAAAACTGAGCTAAAGAAAGCAAAACATCCTCCAAGGCACAGATTTGCCCCACTGACTCTGTTCAGACATTGCTTGTTGTAGGGCTCCTCTCCCAGACGAGTGCCATGGAGCAGATACTCGCCAGTGCTCACATTCAAGAGGAGGATTTAAATTCAGACGCTTGTCTGTAGTAAGAACACAGACGACTACTCATGTCAAGACTTCCATGTATGTGTATATAAACCAGACAAAGACTGCCTGAGGGAACTGGGAGCAGTAGAAAAGCCTTTTCTAGGCTTAAAGAACTGTGGAGCATATAGAAAACTGCCATTCACCCTTTGCTTTCTATATACTATACATCCCAAAGACTGTGGGGATGAGTGTGTATGCAGGGGCTGGTGAGGAACTGGGGTTTAGTGCTCTTTTCTAAAATATTTCATAGGGTTTTAGTAGTGTCTGACTCCTGGAAGCACCTCTAGGTCCCTGCTGCTATTATCTGACCCTTTTCCTGCCCACATGGCATGTCTGAAACACCGCCAGTTTTACTGCCAGTTGTACTGAGGATTTCTTGACTGAAGACTCTCAAAGAATTTGCAGAATTTCCTCTCCAATTTTTTATGGTTTAAGCATGGGTTTTTGTCTTGTCTGGCTCAGTTCTTTGCTGAAGCCTGTCTGAAGATTTTTAGGAAGAGAAATAAGAATAATGTAGAAATACATATCACCACAAAAAAGCTTGGGGGGAGGGGGGAAGGGAATTTTGCCCCTTCCATCTCCAGAAGTATAAAGCATAGGCAGAACAGCAGAATTTGAGGAAAAATACTAAAGTAAATTCTTCACCTTTGTAAGTTTTTATTGTCTCCTTCTGGAAAAGACAGTTATTTTATGTCACCTTTATTGACTGCTCTAAGGTCTCTGAGAGACAATAATGTAGTTTTGGAGTGGGAAGTGCAAAGTGTGAGGAGAAGCAGCATCTGATGTTTGTCTTCTACATATACCCGAGACCTGTGTGTGTGTGTCAGGGAAAACACAACAGCTCTGTGAACCCATGGCGGCATTCCTGGTGGTGGTGGCATTCAGGGGACAGAGCTTATTAGGGTTAGAAAACACTGATTTTCAGCTTGTTATTTACCGCTGTTAATAAGTAGTGATGGAGGCATTCACCTTTTGACTGTTTTGTAACCTGCACCGGTTTGACAGGACTTGCCTTGCCTGTAGCCTTGTGGAAGACTCAAAGCTCACCTAGAAACGCGGGGTTGGTTTTGGCATCCAAAAGTGTAATTAGAGCTTCACCTGCATGTACACGAGTCACATATGGAACGCAAACCTGCCCTGTGCCCCCGCAAGCCCCGAGAACGCTTGTGCCTGGTTTTGATGGCAGTGCCCCATGCGCGGCACTGAGCCTGTGCGCGATCCCTGCCCGGCTCTCCCTCGCAGATAGGAGGGGATGGTGCGGGGCGGGAGGGGATGAGGTGCTGCTAAGAAAGTTTGTCGGTGCCCGAGGGCGAGTTTCATGCGTGAGCGGCAGCAGTGGCCGCTGGGGCGGCCGGTCCCGGCGGCGCTGCGGGGATCGGGCGGGCGATGTCTCGGCTGCCCCGGGCGCTG
>WEKX01008292.1:1006100-1043884 GCA_013390025.1 Pitta sordida | reverse complement strand
CCCGGCGCGGCCGCGCCCGCGGGAAGCGGCGGCTGCATCGGCCGCTCCCGGGCTCCCGAGTTTGTGTACTTGGAATCCGTGTCTCATCCCCGGGGTTCCCATTTTCTGCCGGCGTAGCGGATCGGGGGCAGTGCTGTGCCGGGGGTTTATGGTAAGTTTGCAGTGGGTGCATTCTTCGGTTCGTGGGAATTCTGTGTTTTGTTGCACAGTGTGTAGAGACGCCTTTTTTTTTTTTAATAGTGCTGTTTTTTAAAATAGTTCACACTTGTGAACCGTTTTCTGGTTTATAACGAAATGGTTTGTAATACGTATTACTTTCCCTATATGTGTAAGGGATTTATTTTTAGATATTGGATAACTAGAGATTCCACGTTTCTTATAAGCTGAATTTATCTGACTTTGCGCTGGCGAAAGCAAACCTTCTTGCCTAATGATTGCCACAAGCTAATGTTTTACAGTGGTTACTTGGTGCTTTCTCAGGCAGTAAAAAACAGACCTCAGTTCAACTGTTTAGGCGGATCTGAAATACAAAACTGTTTTCTCCGTAAGAGGCAAGCCGAACCTTTGTCAAGACAAGCCTGAATTTGTATGCGAGACTTGCGTTTCAACAAAGGAAGGTATTGACTGAATTTGCCCTAGCTAGACTTGTGAAGACTCGGAGCCGGGCGGTGGGTTTGCTGTCCCTGCAGAAGGACCGAGGGCAGAGGAGCTGAACGCTGCCCTCGCAGTCCCGTTCATTCCCGAAGAGGCTTCGGCGTTCATGTGGCAGTGCCTGTGCTGGCAGCGAATCGTTTTTGTTTCTTCGTGCCCAGGACTTAGGTTGTAGATTGCTACGGGGTGGGAAGTGTCCTACATAGAGAGATGGCCAGCTACCATTTCAGCCGCTGGTGTGATGTTGACTACAGCCCTTTGGTGCTTAAGTCATACCTGATATTTTCACAGTGCTGTGTTTGCCTTCCGGTGACAGAAGCAATCACTGATAAGATATCTCAATGTTGCAAAAGAGCTTATCAGAAGGAAAAAACACCCCCAAAGAGTTACACTTGATTCTTGTGACTGAAGCTGGCCTGACTTGTGCAGCGTATCTCGAAGGATGCTACATTTTTAATGTTGCTTCTGTAACTAAAGGAGCCCGTCAGGGACGTGGGTATCAAATTGCTGTTAGATTATTTGGTGCTGCTGACAGAGAAATGCCAGATACTGTACGTTCTCTTACCAAGCGGAAGTTTTCTAACTGGCCTTAGTCATGTAAGTCTGGTATCCTTGGTAGCTAATGGGCTTCAGTGTCTTGCTGATGACTCTGGATGTCCTTGGATGACCGTCCTGTGCCTCAGTGTCCCTGCCAGGGCTGAAGGGAGACCCGGTACTTTTCTGCATCACAAGAATGATAACACTTCACAGCTCCGTGCCTTGCTGGGGCCTTCAGCGTGGGTGTTGCTCTGGAAGTACATATTGGTGCTGGTAGGGTTTGAGAGCCAGCCCTGTGTTCACACCCATACCATCCTACCAGTGTGTTTGTCTTCGCAAATGTCACTGCAGCCAGACTTGAAACACCGGGCTTCCTGTTCAACAGGCTTTGTGGCTCGGGAAAAATAAAGCAGTGCCACCTTTTTGCCAGGAGCTTTTCAGAGTTGAACCTTTTTGTTTGGTTGGTTTTTGGTTTTTAGTTTTTTTTTTAAATTGAAAGAGAAACTCCCCAGGAGAATTACTAATAGGATTGCTTGAAAGAACCAGAATGTCTGATTTTTGGTTTGGCCAAATTACAGTCATCTTTGTGGCTTGTGTTTGTGCAGCATAGGAATTTCTGAATGATGGGCCATCTCTCCTGTGACTCCTCAAGCGGCATCTCATTAACTCGTCAGGCTTCATTATTGCTGTGTAAACTTCTGTAATGGATTTTCCGTGTACATGTACCAAGAAAAATCAAGGAAGCTACTCTTGTGTGGTTTTCCTTCACAATCACTGTTTGCCCCTCTTCTGTGCATAGGACACTGACCTCTTTTCGTGGGGAAGAAAGATAATTTTCATAGTGGCACTTGATGCCATATTACAGGACTCCATCCAATGGTTACTTTCAGTTGGCTTCTTTTAATTGAGACAGCTGGAGCGTTTTCCTTTGAGGAGCTGTTTTGCCTACACATTTGAGACGTGATTACAGCAATCAAGGAAGAAGGCATCGCTTTGGTTTTCTGAGATGTTAATTGTTAAAAATACTTGGCTAAACTGAAGAGCAACATCATGCTAGATACTCAAATGTCCCATCCCCATAATTCTTCATTGCCAAGAAGAGGAGGGGAGAAAGAGGGATGCCTCTACCAGATTCAGGTTGTGTAAGTTATGCTGTGTTTTAGCTGTCTGCTCTCTTTAGCCTGCTTGGCTGCTCACTACTGCTGCTCTGGTGCTCTCTAGTCCATTCGTTTTGTGCTGGGGCAACGTAACTTCAGTGAAATTTGAGGGTCTCAAAGTGGTAAATCCCAGGTTGAATAGTGGTAATGCGAAGGCCTTGACACTCACTTTCCTCCATCAGTTAGTGAGGATAAATGCACTCTTCTCAATAGAATGTAAAGGAAATCTAGATGTATATTCTTAGTAGGTTTTTCAGGATAGAGGATGTTGCCTGGACTTCACAAATTGTGAAGGCCAAGGCAAGACTGGCGGTAGAAAGGAATGGAGGCTGGTGCCTGCCTTCCTGGTGCCGTCTGGGAAGCAAACGTGGGCTTGTGGCTCAAGTGATGAAGGGCTCCATGCTGCCGAACTTCTGTTTAGATGGATGTAGTGAGCTTAGTGCAGTCTCACTGAACTATGTCAGTGCTACTTGAGGCTAGTGGGGATACACCTGTGTTGTGCTGGGAAGTATTTCTTAAGCCAGCATAGATCCACTTTCTGTGATAAAGACATTGCTAAAACCTGCCCATTGAACAATTCACCAGTCTTTGAAGTCAAAACTCTGTGTAAGTTGCTGTGTGTAGCTAAATATTTGCCTATAGTTCTGGAAGTTAGTGTTGTTGGCCTTACTGTTTGAAAATAAACATGTGCTGTGGATTGAAACTTGCCAGACCAGATAGGTACCTCACCCACACGTATTTTTTCTGGGATTGTGTACATGCTAGTGAATCTGTGTCACTCCCTGCAGCACACACAGCCTTCAGGGCTGCCTTTGTAACACGTAACTCAGACGGCCGGGAGTTCTGCTAGTGACCCACAGTTATGCTCAGGTTGTTTGGGGGTGCTTGGGGCATTTGGCTTATTTGTTTTGAAATGGTCACCAGCTTCACTAATACTGGTGCTAGACTGCAAATACGTTAGAGAGTGCTACTGCTAAAGGGCTGAGTACAGAGTTTACTGATGAGAAACCCCTGCTGTTCTTTGAGAAAGTTATTTTGTTACAGTGTCCAAGGTGCCCTTGCTTGAAGACAGCAGTGCAGTGTCCGTGATCTGTATTCTCTTAAGGGTAAAAGTATTTGAAATGGTGGGTGCTGTCTGAACCCCATTTTCAGGTGATGTTAGGAATGATGTCGGGAAATGCCTCTTCTTTGGCTCAGCTGCTTGTGCAGCTCCACAGCACACAGTCATTTAGATGGGATGGTGATAAAATTAGGTTTGGGGGGGGGTTTGTGTTTGGAAAGCTGACAGTACAGTCGGTGGCATTCACAACCTATCAAGGAAAAATCCTTGCCTTAAAGAGATTTAATTCTAAAGCAGAGCTTAAAGAAAACAGTGTGCCTCGATGGCAGTGTGGAAAAATGCATAAAAAAGGAGAGCAGGAAAATGTGGCTTGTATTTTGGGAGCAGGGCTCACAGAGTGCCATGACTTTGGGCTGAGAACTAAAGTTGCAATTTGACTGGGAATAATACATTAAAAGTTGATAGTTTTAATTTGGCTACCTGAGCTCTATTAAGACTGAGTATGCCTATCAGGAGTGCTGGGTAGAGCTCACTACATTCCTTCCTTTTGTTCTTTTTCCACCAAAAATAGAGCAGTGCTGGGTACTAGCCTATTGAAATGTATGTGTGTGTATATTTGTATTTTTGAGGGGGATAGCTTTAAGTGGATGTCACCTTTGCCTCAGAGGCCAGTTTGGTGCAGCATCTCCTTTCTGTAGCAATTGAAATGCAGAAATTTAACATGATTTGTTGTGCTTTAGCCATAGCAATGAAGCATGTGAAGAGAATATGTCTGTTTCCTTCCTTGGTAAGGACTGATGTGCCTGGGCTAAAATGTGGGTGCTCTGTGACCTAAATCTGTTCAAACTGAAGTCATTTGAGCTTGGACCAATGCTGAGCAGTATTCTGTATAATTTTTTGCTTCTCTATGCTTATTTTGTCTCTTCGGATTGAACCTCGTGGGGTAATCCTGCTCATGACTGGTGTCAGATGACAACTTTTATTGTGTTGCACTGCAGAGTGTGGGTGACTTAGCAAATTTATCTTCAAGGATTTGTCAGAAACTGAAGTGACAAGTAAGTTTTGGTGGCAGCACAAAGCTTGGCAATGTATGAAATCCATCTCGGAGCTGACTGCAAGCTAATTCTTTCAGAGCAGATCATTAGTTGAGTTTTCAGTCTTGATTCAAACACACATTTCCAAAAGCTTGTTCTTATACTGCCTTTTTCATTCTGCCCTCTCACCAAAGTTAGGTGTGCACTTGCCTGCTGTTGTGCTTTTCTGTAGTAACAACTAAGAAGATTTTGCAAAGAGATTTTGAATGAGAGAAAATATTGGGAAGAATGAGGGTTTCCTTTCTGCAGAAATGCCTTGGGACCTAACCATGCAGTAGCTCATCTCCTGAAATCTTCCCTTGCTGGGACAGGGAGCTGCTGAAAGTTGGCTGCTGCTGTCTTTGAACACTGAACTATGTAATTCTCAAAAATCTTGACCTTATTTTCCTAATTAAACTATTTAATGATAGAAGCTGCACAAAATTAAACAATAAATGTACAGTGTTGTCAACAAGGACTGTGTTATTTCACAGGTGAGAAGATGCCGTAACAAATCAATAGCCAAGGAGATAGTTGGTTTAATTGGTGGATAAAGGGAATTCTGAATTTTGATCTTTCAGTATTTTCTAAATTACTAGTGAGATCATAGTTTTCTTGTTTTGAGAATTACTTTAAGGGTAGATTAGATACAGAGAGGGTAACCTGGAGGGCAGTACTGGTATTTCTGATGCTTTGCTTTCCAAGTTAAGTGTTTTAGACTCTGTTTCCAGAATAAACTCTGATGCCTCTCTTACCAAAGGTTGTCATGTACTTTTAACAGCAGAATCATTGTGGGGTTATGAAGTGAATGGTTGCTTTAAAACAAGTTTTGAATATTTTGTTCATACTTATATGCAATGACAGCACTGAGCAAGGGATATAATTTTATATTTTGTCCTGCATTTGACTTCAATCATGTGAATTGTTGCCTCAAGTTATAAATGATCCCAGAATTCAGTGTAGCTGAACTGGGGATTTAAGGGTTAAAATTGCAACCTAGTCCTTGTGGCACTTTTTATGTTATTTTCTGGCTGAGACACTTAGTTGAGATCTAAATAAAAAAGCCCATTAAAATTTCATTTTAACTATTCCATTTGTTTGGTTATCTTGAAAGTTTATCCTGATTTAACTTGTAAAAAAGTGTACCTGTAGATATTTTCTCAGATTTGTTTAGCAAATTGAGTATCTCTTCCTCGTGGTTTATCACTAATCTACTTGGATTTAAACTGTAGCCAGCAGTACACCTCTGGGCAGGTGTTAAATCTGAGACTATTGATAAATTAAATTCTGCCTTTTGATGTTTTCATCCCATACCTGAGCGAAGTCCCTGTCCGTGGAGCACAGATGGTTATTTCCGGGGTCTGACCATGCAAGGAGGTTTAGGTGCGTTATGTCATCTTGCTTTCAAAAATTATGATGCAGCATACAGAAGTCAAAATAGTTTTCCTTGATATTGTTGGAAACTGTTGTCAGGCATTTCGGAGATGACAGGAGTTGTTTGAACTAAAGATGATGACACATCAAAGTGTGTAAAAGGCAGAAACATTCCCATCCTGACTTCGTTTGGACTGCACTGCTGGGTATTAGTGTTACATCTGGTTTGTGCCAGCACCTGACTGTCCCTGCGTTTCAGTGCCTCAGTCTCTGATGCTGTTAACATCTGGGTAATACTGTGATATTCTCACCTCTAATTCAGAGCACTGATCACTCACTAAATATTTATACAGTCCTTTGGTTTTGATGTTGCAAGATAAAAAGGGTGGGGTTTGTATTATCTTTGGTATTCAAAGGCAAATAATGCATTGAAGCTTTTTATTATTTAAAATATTATAACATACAATGAAGAATTTCCTGTGTACTTTGGTCAATGCTGATGTAACTGTTTCCAGTAGTCTAGAAAACCTTACACATAGTTCATTGATGGCTTGTTTAGACTAAGATGCAGTGTTGTAAGTGCAATGATCATCTACCAAAGATGTGAGAATGTGCTCAGGAAGGGTTTGTTACAACATGTAGGGTATCTTATCCTTTGAGGTTTAAATAGACCAAGATATGTTAAACAAGCATGAGCATGAGACCTGAGATATGTACGCATTGTTTTTGACTTTCTTTGCATTCATATTAACAGTATTTGAAGCAAAATATGTGGGTGCAGAGAAGGAAGAGAGGCTTGCCCTGTGAGATCTCAGTAGCCATGTAGTGAAGTGAGGACGTAGCAGGAGCAGGGAAAGAGAGGAACATTGAGCTGGACTGATTCTTGAAGGTGCATCTGGGGAAAAAGGTGATTAATTTGTCAAAAAGACTAAGCCTAAGTATTTGTCAGGATTTAAAAATGAAATGGGGAGTGAAAGTAGACCCCATAGGCAGAGTGCACAAGGGATGTCAGAGATGCTGCAAGATCCTTTTAAGATGCTCAAACTCTTGTGGGGAGCCAGCACTGATGTGGGAACATACCTTCCCTCGCCTCAGTAAACCGTAGCTGGATGGAAGAAAGTGTGTGAGGCTGCTCCTTGAATTAATGTCTAGTGATAGAGTGGTCTTTCAGTTTACAACTGTATTTTTTTTTTCAGTGAGTTACCTCCAGCATTGATAATTTGCTTACATTTTCTGCTCTTAGATCCTGTAACAAGAATTAACAGCTTGATTTTACTCAAATACACCTCTCTCTAGCAATGCTGAATAATAGAACAAGGGAAGAAAAGGATAGGATGTCACAGTTGGTCTGCTGGAAAAAGACACAGAAGGGAAATTCAAGCTGCCAAGTATCAACACTCCAGGGAGATGAGAGTGGCTGATGAGCTCGCTTTTACTGCTGTACTCCATCCATATCCTGCTAATAGAGGACATGGGAGCAGGAAGTCTTCATGAATGCACAAGTCAGCCCCCTCCCTTTAATCTATTTATTTATAGATTATATGTTTTCCCTGTGGTAAAATAGTTAGGAATGGGTTTAGATATGCCCAAAGTTGGGCTGAAATGTGACTTAGTATTGACTGCCTGGTGTGCAGTCACTCTGGAGATGAGCAGAACTATTTTTCTCACCCTGTAGCTGAAGTTGGTGTGATAGGTTGGTTTATTGTCAGTGTAATGTAATTCCAGCGTGTGGGACTGACATCACGTTTGCTTCTGCAAATGAAGATAATGACTTAATGCAGAGATGTTTTACTTTTTGCTTTGACTGTTGGAAAAAGTGGGAAAACCTCAGCTTGAACTTGTCATCTAAATTTAGACCTCTGAATTAGCAATGCAGGAAGCAGTAGCATGGCATAGCTGGGTTCCTCTGGAGCACTTCTGGCTGGCAGTACAGATAATTTGGGCACTTAATGGATACAGGCATCTGAACTGTGCAGAGCAGGCACCTCTTGTGGAAAATGTGTGTTGGATACTTCCTCTGGATAGATCTCAGGCCAAGTCCAAGTTGTCAGTTTAATATGTATGTTAATTAATGTTATTAAATTAAGCCATGCTATACAATATAATAAAATTATGTTTTGTATTAATATGTCAGTTTAATCGTGAACTTTCATCATAGTTCCCAATGAAGGGGTCTTCACAAGGGATTTTTTGCGTCTAATTTTTTTTTTTTGTCTGAATATTTGCAACTAGTGGGGCTTGCTTCCACAGCTGTCTTCGGTTTCCTTAGCAGTAAGAAATGTATTCTGCTGAAATCCAAGCTGAGCCTGATAGTCTATTAGAGAAATGTGATTGTAAGGAAAAATTCAAGCAGTTACTTTATTACAGCAAAGATGTGGGAATTGATGGTCTTGCTGGAATTTATTTCTTGTGTTTAGGTCTCACCGTACAAGAAGAAATTATATTACATGTAATAATTAGCTTTTGAAATAAAGGGGATTACCTTTCAATTTAATCACTCTGCCTTAATAGCAGGGAAGAAAAATCATTGTTTTGTAAGAGTCCCAACTCTGTTCTTGGTGTTTCCTAGAATTACATTTTAATTGAATTTTGAATTTTTGAGAGTGCTACTGCTCATTCATATTGGTTCTTACCTGTTTCCCCATTAATCAGTTGTATTTTTAAGGAGAGTAAACTTCTGTCCTACTTGTCTTGCTAAACAAAAATTTTGTAAACAATTCCTTGTTTGAGAATCATTGCTTCCATTGGTCATTTTAACGTGCAACTTTAATATTCAGCTGCTTTTCTCTTGTTAACGTGGTGCATTATGTATATGTATGCTTCATATCCAATATGTGAATAGCTTGTAAATAAATTACAAAAGTAGGTTTAAATTTCATGCCTGTACTTATGAAAACTAATGGATAGTAATCAGTGTAATGGCTGATGATAGATTGTGCTGTGCCAGCAGGGGAACTGGAGCCCAGAAAAAGGAACACCGAATCAGGAATGGCTAGAGACTGGTTGGGGAATGTGTTCTTCTCCAGATGCTTTTTTAATTCCTTCAATTAACTTGATTAAGCAGCTTAGCTTAAGTAAGCAGAATTTGTGACTTGGAAGTACTCCCGTGTAGTATTTTCCCATTGCCTTAGGAATTAATTCCTTCAATACTGTGCCTGTGCAAAGCAGGCAGCTGTGGTTGCTCCTGTGTCTTGCACAGACACAAGATGGTGTGTGCTTAGTGTGAGAGGCACACACAGGGTTGGTTTTCTCCTCTCTGCAATTGATTCTTGGCAGAAGTCATAAATCACAGTGATTTTTGCACAGTGCAATTGGATGGAGCCTGACAGCCTTATTTTTTATTGATATTGAGAGTTCCCCCTTGCTTAGATCACCATGAATCCTTTGTCAGGAGGGAGGAGCGTGCCCTCTCTGCTTCCAAGCTGGAATTTGTAGTGCAAGGTTAGCTCTGAATGCCATCCTCTGATACCTGAGTCAGGGGACTGCAGTATTTATGGCAGGACCTGGCCAGAGCAGTGACTGGGGGGATTTCAAGCGTGGGATTCTTTGCTCAAGAGCACCTTGTGCTGTTTTCCAGTTGTAGGAATAGGGATGTTAAACAGGGAATTAGATGGTAGGACAGAGTTTTGGTCCATTTGTTTACTTTCCTTGAAGATGTTTCCTCCCTTTCCAGTAAGGATGGTGGTTATGTTATGGTATCCTGTATTTTTCCGAGCACAGAAAAGTAGCCTCAGATGGAACCAATTTCTGTGTATCCTGCAGATCCTGGTGGTACTGAGGAACCCACCTATTAGTACTGAGTGCAGCACTGAAAGGATTGTCTGGTGGGTGGTATTGAGGCAGCCCGGAGCTCTGTGAGGCTCAGCTCTCGTGTTTACAGCTGCTGGCTCAACAAATTGTTCATTTCCAAATTGTAGGTCTTTCATTCTGGTTTTGGCTTGCGTTCTTTGGTATAAATATAAGTATTTCTGCAGTATCAGAGCTGCAATGTCTCACACAGATTGTCATTAAATCCGTGCAATAGGTTCAGAAATTGGGATCTTTTTTTTTCCCTTAATACAATTTCAGAGAGAAGCCTGACACTGCATCTACCTTTTCTCCTCCCTTTGATTATACTGTGTAATTCAGAAGTGATTACGTGCTTTGATAATTACTCATGAGTGGATTGGGATAGAACCAGGTATCTGCTATGCAATGAAAGAAAGAGTTGAGTGCTTCCATGGTCCTTCTCTTTCTAGCAGTGCCTGGTGGGGAGGTAAATGTCCTAAAAGGATGCTAAAAAGCGAGTAAAATTTTAAACCACATGTGGCTTCCCAGTGTTGAAGAAGCTGACAATGGGATGTACGGGGAAAGGAGAAGGAGAAGAGATGAAAAGGAAAGAGAACCTGGAGAGACTGAGGTTTTAACAAAAAGTCCCTTACCAGAAATTTGTGATGATGATGGTATGCAGGGTTGTTGAATATACCTTTTTTTCCATTCCTTCCTTCAGTGTGGAGGAAGATCTCTATTCATGAGAGAGATTCTTCAGGTAGTTAGAAGTGTTATTAAACTTCTGGGCTTTAATGCTCCATTAAACTTCCATATTGTGTAAATTACTTTCTTCAAACTTGCCTCTATTTTTTTGGTCTCTTTACTGTAAATTGTAACAGAGTTCATGCCAAATACAAAAATGCACAGCTGCTCTTGATCCCATGATTCCAGCAGCAATTTCTGTGTCTACAGAGCACTTTGGGGAAAAGTAGATGTCAGTTTGTCCATTGAAAGAACAGTTGGAATTTAACCCCTTCCATATTTTTAGTAGTTAGATTTTTTTTTCTTAATCTATTGACTAAAAAGCTTGTTTTCCTCCTCTGAAACTATTTGTAGTGTTGGTGCTGTATCCCACTTAGTATTACATTCAGCAGAGTGGTGTGGTTTGTATGTGACTTCCAAGACTTTTCCAGTAGTAAATGATAGTTTGTTTGATAAATGCAAATTCACATTTAGGCTCTGGTGAATACCTTAATTAGATGTCAAAAGATTCTGGAAAGATCTTTGCATTAATCCACTTAATTTTAGACTGCCTGTGCTCTTCTTGAGGATGTGGTAAATAAAAACAAGTCTAACTCTGATGGAGTAGGAAAGAATCATTTCCCCAGTATTTTTTTGGAATGCAGGCCATGTTGAATGTGTTGTGGTTTTTATAACTCAATGCAAAAATGCTTTTTTTTTTTTTTTTTTTTTCCCCTGGAGGTAGTCCCTTCCTTTTAAAGATACTTTGAAAAATTCATTCTTTACCATGCTGGAAATAAAGGTGATCTGTATATCCCAATGAAATCTAGCATTTTGTTTTTCCAGAGTTTAAAATTCTGAATATATATATATGGTTTTTAATATATTACACCTGTTGCTGGAGCTTAGGTTGTACATAATTGCTGAGGTGCCTTTTCTTTGTGTAAAGTGCTGCTGATACTGATTTAGAGCGAGCACGTTCTTCTTCAGGGCAAGAGGTCCCTGCCTGAGTTATTTGAGAAACAGTGTCTGGGAGATCTGGATGATGTCTTGAGGGTTCTTTGCAGTAATATTAAGTGTAGGACTTTTTGTACAAAGATCAACTGGAGCACACTTATTTTATTTCAGCAACAGTACACCTGAAAATTAAATACTAATATATTTTTATTGCCATCAAAACTTACATCTTGATGTGCTTTTCTTCCAAATAACTTTCATTAACCCCCCTTCTCACTCTATGCATTAAGGAATGAAATACAGTTAGTAATTAATTGTTACAAATAAAATGCATCTTTAAAGCAAATTCACTGTGGAAGGCTGCTTAGCAGGGGAAACTAGAGTATAAAGTTCTTTTGAGAAATACAGGCCTTGCATCTGAACTTGTGGATCACAGTCTGTGTTGAGACTCCTGTAGGCAGGCACAAAGCTGATTTATTTTTATCCACACCTCTATTAGGAAGTCTGGTGTGGGTTTTTAAAAGCACTTTCTTGTGGTCAAAAATATCTGAAATTTTTGGCATTTGTAGCATGAAATTCTTTTAGAGTGTACGTTGCTAGGTAAGTGGTGGAGAGATGTAAATGCTACTCAGAGTAGCAACTTCTTTTACCATGGCTTTTCCTAGTTGGAGACCTTCCCTGATTTTAACGCTACAAAGTCTGGGATCCTTTTCCTTTGTAGAACAGTATTTGTTTGAAAAGACAACCTTTCTGCTTGATCTGTCTCTAGGACAATGAAAGATCCAGAAAGAAAATAATATTCCACATGTCCCTAGTGACAGCCAACGTGGCTTCACTGAGGACAGATTGTACCTGACAAATTTGGTGATTTATGACAAGATTATGGTGTTGGTGAATCAGGGAAAAAGAACTGGCATAGTCTACCTTGATTTATGCAAAGCATCTGACACCGTCCCACATGACATCCTTGTCTTTAAACTGGAGAGACACGGATTTGATGGATGATGGATCATTCAGTGGATAAGGAATTGGCTGGATGGTTGCCCAGAGAAGTTATGGATGCCTTATCCCTGTAAGTGTTCAAGGCCAGCTTGGATGGGGCTTTGAACAACCTGGTCTAGTGGAAGGTGTCCCTGGCCATGGCAGAGGGGTTTGGAACTAGATCACAGAATATCCCGAGTTGGAAGGGACTCACAAGGATCACTGAGTCCAACTCCTGGCCTTGTGCGGGACCATCCCCAAGAGTCACACCCTGTGCCTGAGAGAGTTCTCCATACGCTTCTGGAAGTCTATCAGGCTTGGTGCTGTGACCACTTCCCCGGGGAGTGGTGCCCAACCACCCTCTGGGGGAAGAACCTTTTCCTGATATCCAGCCTAGACCTCTCCCAACTCAGCTTCTTGCTGTTTCCTTGAATCCTGATGATCTCTTAAGTTTCCTTCCAACCCAAATCATTCCATGATTCACCACTGCGAGACCCAGCTTCTCCTAGATTAGCAAGTACCCTATTTCCTAAATTAATAGCAAACAGGAACAAAAATACTGCTCTATAAAATAGGAAAGCTTTTATGTGCATAAGGAAAATCAATTTTGTTGCTTAGCACTCACACAGTTTGTTTCTATGATATTACTTTCTCCATCATCCCCATTTGTCTGGGCAATTGTTCTCTACTGACAGATGGGCTTTAGCAGAGGCGTGTGTTTAAAACAGATGAAATTCATTGCTGTTGCTTAAGAGAAGTGGGTTTTTTTGAGAAAACATTTATTTGTTTAACAGGAAGTTGGTTTGTCTTTTTGTTAGCACTCCAAAGTTGTATGGAACTTCATTTGTCATCTCGCCTGGGAAACACAGCATCATCTGTGCAATCTGATTTTGGGATGATGCTTCTTTAACATATGTAAAGTGCATGTACTAAATTTCTGTTCTTCAAAAGAAGAAACTGCAGGACTGATGAAGCTTTGCTTCCTGGTGTTATCTTGTGGCTGACTTGATGTGAAATCTTCAGGACACTTCACCCGCAGTCACAGCTTTGATGTGAGCTCATTTTCTTCAAGGCTTCTGGACAAGATGCAGCCTGGTCTTCTATGTCATCACTTCTAGGATGTTTATCCTCTTCTGTAGGAACACAGTTATCCTTGAGCCTGCTGCTGTTCTGTCCGAGTTGGCTGATGGTGGCTATTGGCTGAAGTAGCTGAGGGGGAAGGGTTAGGAGGGATGCAGATGGTGTGATTGTGTAAGCCTATTAAACAAAAGAATACGCTTTTGTTCAGGATCAGACTTGTTCTCATGTATCCATCTCCTACATGTTTGTGCAAGTACAATGGCTGGGTTCCCTCCAACCTTGCCCTCCCCCTCTTCCCTATGCAGCCCTGAGTGGAGGGAGTGGGCCTGACCTGCATGCATTTGTGTCTTCCATAAAACAGATCACTCACAGTTCGTCCGAGACAGCCTTTTTTGGACATCTCTTTTACATCAGTCTGCTCAGTTCACTGTAGGGGGAAGAGTGTCTTCAACTCTTGTCTGCTGTGTTTGGCCAGAGGCACAGTATGTTTTTATCACTGGAGTTTTGCAGCACTGTTGGAAGTATTAAAGTCATCCAGGTCATATCAGGAACTGCCTCTAATGGGCTGCTTCATCTGGAACATCCAATGCATTTGCTTCCTGCCCACCAACAGTGAGAGCATCTGACAGGTATTTTCTGTGCACTGCAGCGTCAATCCAAATGAGAATTAAACAAAGTAAGGCTTGAAAGCAAAGCAAGATGATAAAAGTATCCTGGTCATTCCAAGCATTGCAAATTTTCAGCTGTTAGTGAATGTCTTTTTATAGAAGATACAAAGGCAAAGCACCAGAATCGACTGCAAAATGTACAGACAAGTACTGTGAGGGTGAAGCCATCTCTTGTAGGGTCTGGCAAATCTGCAGCAGCCTCGTGGTGCTGCAGATGCCTACAGAGCTGCTATGAGTGGGTGTTCCTCCTTATCTCCATCCTTATCATGATACTCCCCCTACAAAACTAGACCTAGGCTCTCCCATGATTTTTTAAGACTTACCAGACTTGGAAAAAACCGTGGAGGCAATTTAATACTGGAATTTTAGCCAAGGGAACAAATTTTCACTACATTATTAGTTTCTGCAGTTGCAGTGAAGTTCTGGTCAATGACTGCGTTAAGCTATAGCAGCTCTGATTGGTCTGATCATCAGTTTCTACCATCTGGGAGCCTTCCCTCAGTCTGCTCAGGGATCATCTCTGACGTGTTCCCTGGGATTTGTGACTTAGCAAATGATACTTTCAAGGAGTATTTTTCTCATCTATGGCTTTCTAACTTAATTTTAAAGGCCAACTGGCTCCTCTGTACGTTATAGCAAAAGGACCTACAGCGGAAGAAAGGCAGTGGGAAGATGTTCAGCCGCATTTCAAGGCCATTGTTTTATGGATGTTCTGGTTTTGAAATTGGAGCTGTAGGGGTATTGATCTTACAAAGCTGTAGAGGGAAAATCTAAAATAAATTGTCTAAAAAATAAAGCTGGTGAATAGCAGTAATGACTGGAGAGGAATTGCAATATTAAAACTTAAATATTCCTTGGGCTTTAAATCTCACGTGGTCTGACACCTATTAGTATTACTTACTTGCTGAAGCATGGCTGAATAGAAACGTAAAATGGCAAATGATCCTGTAAAATGCAAAGTGGAGCTGAAAACATAATTTTCAATTTAGCGTTAAGCCTTTTTTGTGTGTTGATTTGCTCTTTTAGTATAACCCTGACATTTGAATATTCAAAATGGCTATATCAGCTGTTTGGGAAAGACAGAGAGGGATTGACTATAACAGAAGAGTGGCTGAAGGGTGAAAGAGGAATGATTTTGTGCCAGAAGAGCGAGAATGGTGTAAACAGAAGCTTATACCTGTGCTGAATTCAGACATGAACTTCAACTGTGCTTCTTAGGGCAGCTTGAAATAACTGGAAATTTGCTCCATTGTTTGGCCTGCTGCCTAAATAGATGGCTTGCCTTTGAGCTTTTAATTTTTCTCTCTCTTTCCTTTTGCCAGAGCAAGTATTTACATCACTGTCTGATATTCCACATCAGAGGGTTTATCCACCTGAGCATAACCTGGCAAAACCTAGATTTTTCCCACTTGAGTCTGCCTCAGAAAACCAATCTCAAGGCAATTTGAATGCAGGTGGCTGAAGACAAAAGCGAAGAATGAATAAGGGAGGGTGATAGAAGGGATGTAGCAGCTTGAGCATCTGTAACCTTATGGTAATTGTAGGATCACATAGATATTCCTGTTCAATACCTGGAAAACTGTTTCCTTTCAGGAGCTTTAGAACTGAAATGTCGCTGTTTTTAAAAGTACTTGTATAGTAAAAAAGGCTGTTTTTGTTGTATTATGTTCCTATATTTGTTTGTCAAATTACATTGCTGTACTCTGAGAAGTGATTACACACAAACAACCAGTTTAGACTTGAAGTGTTTCTTGTCATCTTTTATGATTCTTCAGAATGTGTCTGCAACTAAATTCAACTTTCAGTATGAAAGATAATTCCAGAATCATGTGCAGAGAAACGGAAAGTGTAAAACCAACCCAAAACCTCAGGTCAGCTCAATTTCAAAGTACAGTAGATGAAGTATTTAAAAGTATACGTTCCCCTGTATTCATTGCTACTCAAGAATCTTTCTGCATCCTTCATCATAGGACTGAACTGCTTCCAAGTTGGGTGGTACAGATGGTGTGGTATTTCAGATTATTCTAATTCCAAGCAGCTAAATGCACAGTCTTTTTTAATAACAAGCTTATCGTGAATTTTGAAACAATTAGGGTTTTGTAATATTACAAAGCAAGTTACTCTTTACGGAGGAATGTCCTTGGGATTTTCAGGATTTGCATTCCTTTCAGGAATTGAAGAAGTCATGGCTTGCTGCTGCATTGTTTATGTTAAATGTCATTTGCTCAATGTGCATGCAACATGAAACTTTGTCTGCAGTATAGGACAGCTTAGAAGAGCCAAGTATTTTTGTCTGGTTGCATTGTTACTGCATATTCCCAGTTTGACAGAGGAAGCCAACACTGTTGATTTATTGCCCATTTTGAACAATGTTGGATACCAGGATCCACAGTTGAATCCAAGCTAGCCAGTCTTTATAAGGTGCCAAAAATGCGTTTAATTCATTGTCACCCTCAAAACAGTGTTGTCATGGTTATGTAGCAGTTTGCACACTGGGAACAAAGTTGATAGACGCTGGACCTTGTGCCTTTACATTGTCTGGGTGGAGGTAAAAGGCCCTGTCCTTAAACATATAAACCCTTCTTCATCGATGTGCCCAGCACAGCGTGTTGGGTGTTTTTCTTCTTCCCATTTCTTCTGTAGAAACTTTAGGACTAGGGGTATGTTCAGAGTGCTTGAGCACGCAGGTTGTTTCTGTTCAGGCATCTGGGGAATGAACAGTTTTGTTGCCCCCAGAGGAGAGGCCTTGGCTCAGAGCCTGCTGTTGCCTGTCTTAGTGTCTGTGGGTCCTGCTGGCTGGTGACAAAGCCCAGGTCAACAGGGAGCTCTGGCTGCAGGAAGGAAAAAACCCTAATGAGGGCCAGTAGCAAAAAGAGTGAGAACTGGCGTGTTAGACGTTGGAAATGCTGCTGGGCAGAGGCATTGCCTTCCCTGCCTTTTCTGGCAGACAGTTTCACTGATCATTGTCATTGGCTGGGACTCACCTAGGTGCTTCTCACCTTTTTGGTAAGTGTCAATTTAGCAGGATTAACATAAGCCTTAGTGTGTTCTTAATGTAGTTTTGAATTGCATTTATGGGGTGTCATTTCTCATGCACGTTTTTCAAGTCTTCTGCATGCCTGACTCATAATCCAGAGGGAGATATAACTATGAAATGCTGAAAGCTGACTTTGCAGAAAGCATGTTTCTTTTGTCAGTTATGTTCTACTGATGCCAACATACCAAACTGTTAAAAATGCACCCTATTTAATGACAGCAAAGTGACGCCCCAGCAAGCCTTTCTCTGTTAAGTATAATCTGGCTTTTTATTGTGAATAATTTCCCTAAATATTTTGGCAGTCTGCATGAGGACCCTGATAAGCAACATTGACACACTTTTCCTGTTTGGAGTTGTCTTGTTCCTGTACAGTACATTTAGTCTAATCATCATATCCTGACAAAGTGTGGCATGAATGTGAAACCGTGAGACAGAAATTATTTGGGTTACAAAAACTAACATTATTCTCGGCCAGAGATTTCCAGGTGCTGATTGTTTTCCACAAAGTATCTTTTATCAAAGGGATAACTGAGGAAATTTTTTGTGTTTCAGTTGTTGTCACTAAACTGGTATAATGGGGAGGTCATATATTAAGCCAAATTGAAATATTTTCTTATTTTTTAACTCCTGTAGTGGTTTGAAATTATTGGAAGAGCAAAGATTTGGGAACAACTTCAAAATAAAACTATACATTGAAAATTCATGTTCTTGTATTCCTTCATGCTCATGTGTCTAGTGAGAAAGCAAGGAAGTCTAGGTTTCCCTAAGTGGTGTAAGATTACAAGACACTCACAGCAATTGAATGATATTTCCATGCTTTGGTTAAGTTTTTCTTAACTCGGGAGATGGTAAGAACTTTTTACAACCAAATATTTCAGTAAATGCATTGAATAGCACCTAATCTGAAAGGAATAACCTTCAGTACTTTCAAGCTGACACACAAATTTTACTAATCCTGTGTGGTGTATCTGTGCAGTCCTGCAGACAGGACTTGGGGTACCATTGCCATGTGAATTGTTGGTCACTCTGCTTCCCTCTGGGGGCAAATGCTTCGCTTTCCCAAGAGCTGCTGATGTGGGGTACCTGTGAGGCTCTGTGGGGAGAAGCTGAAAATTTTCAAAGCAGTGATATGAGTGTGACTTTTTCAAGGCATCTGTGCTGGAAGTGTGTTACCTGTGGAAGCAGAGGGGGCATGTTTGTTGGTGTAAACGTGCTGGACACAGGTGAGCTGTGCTCTTCCAACAGCAGCTTCCAGTGATGCTTGTGCTGCTGTTCCTTGCCTCAGAGTGGGTCTCTGCCATCAGCTTGGTGGGAATGGACAAGATGCAGGCAAGGAAAGGAAATAGAGGATATTGGCTTTGGGACAGGCTTTGTTCTTGTAGACACCTAAGGGAACCGTTGTGAGCTGCCAGGAGGACCTCGTGCCTGAGTAGCTCCCTGTGGAGCTCACATTACTGTTGCTTGGGTTGTAAACCCAGGCATGTATTCCAACCCCTCACTGCCTCCTCATATGAAGTTTTCATGTTACTACTAAGTTCTAGCAATCAGGGCTGTTAGATCACAACCAGCATGGGGTGACAAATAATGAAATGTTGACTTTTTCTTAATTTAACTTGTTCAAGTCCCTTGATACTTGACTGAGGTTAATATGGCTGTTGTTGGACTTCTGGCAGAAGCTGAGAACTACTGGCTACACAAAATTAGGATGCAAAAAAAATGTGTGTGGGAGAAGGTATTTCATGAAAGGTAACTTTTGAGTTGTAATGGTGCTTAGGAACTGCTGCATCTTAAATATGTCACTAACTGTAAGGTTTTTCCACTATTGTTCCGTCCTGTGTCCATACAAAGCTATTTGAGAAAACACTACATTATGTAATTAATTTATGTAGTAATGTCTGTGTATGCTGCAAGACCTGATACTGCGAGATAAAGTTTCAAGCCAAAGTACTTACTGAGCATATCCCAGAGTAAAGGCACAGTGGTGTGTGTATCAAGGTATTCATAGTGATGCATTTTACTCCTCTGAATTACTGATCTATCTGTTAGAAGCCTATTTATGTTACAGTTCGGGGCACATGAGGAAGAATGTCTGTGGTTTGCCAAGTGAGTCAATTCAGTGTTTCTAATTTCTTGGTGATTTGCCAGGTGAATGTCTGTGCCAAGTTTAGTTTCTCATGTGATGAGGAAGTGATTCAGGAGGATGCACTGAGGACTTCCCTGGCTGTCTCCCCTCAGCACCCTGACAGGAATGTGGCAATTGTCCGGTGCTTTAAAGGGGAAATTTCTCGGGCACATAAAGTAAATCTCATACAGAAATCACTGAGGTTCCCTTAGAACATAAGGTGTTTTCCCTTTTCATTTCCTTTCAAGCTCAAATAATCACCTTTTTAAAAGGAACTCCCCAATCCCTCAGGATGTGTCTTCCTAGGAAAGCTTGCTTCCCTGGTGACATTTACTGCCTATTGCTTCCCTGTGTATATATTAGGGTAACTATTTAATTTCCCCTGGGATTACTGGTGTGGAATAAAGTCGTGAACTTGCTTCAATGGGCCAAACTGGCATCATACCTTTGAAACAACCTGAGTGCTTCTCCAACTCTGGAAATGGCAAACATCAACTTAAATGTAATTCCTACTCAGAGTTTCAGATTCCCTTTATGTGAATTGGAAAGAACTAAAAAGGATCATTCAGGTTAATCTCCCATGGAGAGCTCCTGTGAATTGTTGTGACTCTTCCTGCAAAGGTGACATGAGGGACTTGGAGACTTATGTTTATTTTTTAAATTTCCAAATATTAAAATTGCATGCAACAAGTTGGTTTATTTACACTTAGGTATGTGCATATACCAATGTGGGACCAGCAACCAGAACATATGTAGTAACCAGAACATATGTAGTAACCAGAACTATGTAGTAACTTAACTGTCATTTGGTTTTGAAAAATTAACTTTATACCTTCCTTTTTTTCTTTTGGAAAGAAAACTATCACGTAACATAGATGTGGTTTCATTTCTGTATTCAATACATGGAGGAAACACTTTACATAGTATTTGCCATTGTAAATAATGTAAGGACTTAATTCACTGCTCAAACTCAGTTAGATGGTAAATTTTACTTTCTTTCCTAAATGTCTTTTTTTATTTCTTTTTATGGTGAATACATGTTTCTTACCATCTCTCAGCAATGATCTTTGGAACAGGATAGTGTGTCTGGGGTAGAAGTTCTTTAAAAGCAAGAGCATGGACTTGTGACTTACCAAGTAAAGTCTTACAGGATGGTTTTTGCAAGAACATTTATGCCCATCTGCTCTTTGGTACTGTATGACAACCAACTGTCACCTTGACTCTTCAGCCTCTTGAGAGTCTGGAGATTTTTTGCATCTTGAAACACTTCATCACTCAGTCAGTGTATTAAGAGAGTGGGTATACTTGGCTATATTTGAGCATTCCTGGACTTGGCATTTTTTTTGCTGGAAGACAGAAGTATGTCTGCTGATGCAGATACTTTATTTGGTCTCATATCAATCATCTGTTTGAGTTTATAGGACTCTGTCTTAATTTTTATTCCTTAAAGGAATAAAAGTACTTTTAGATATTCTTGGTTTACCATTGCCCTCTACCTGAGCTCCAAAAGGTGAATGAGCTTAACTTTTCCAGGCTGTGAAGAATCTTTCCTGGGTATTTTTTTACCATGTTTTTCTGTGGAAGCACAGAAAGAATGCATTTCAAAATCGTGTATTCCCCTTAATGTGTCTTACTGTGTTGCAGCCCTTTTCATCAGACAAATACTGAAGTATAGAAACTGTACATTAGCCTGGTGCCTGTTAGCATGAGGAACATCCCCAGCTGCAGTAGAAATGTCTGCCAAAGAACTGAAACTGCCATTCTTCTTTTGTCTTTCTGTGGTTCCTCTTCCCCATTCCTTCTCTTCTTATGGTATTTTAACTTGTCTATTAAAAAAATCACCTAAATCCTGATTGGGTTTTGGTTGTGTGGGTTTTTTTTTAAAATTTATTTAAGCGGTGTTAAGTTAAAGGAAAGCATTTAAATATTGCAGCTATTTGCTGTTGCTTGCATTTGCTTTAATAATAACAGAGAAGATGAAGGGCCCAGGGAAGAGAACTCGTGGAAATAAAAGGAGATCCTGACCCAGTGTGTGTTTTCTGAGGTTATGGAGCAAAAGCATAAGTGAAAGTGAAGCTACTGTTGAACATAAAGTTTCTCACTGTTGCTGGGGAATAGCGTGGGCCTGATTCAGGCCCACTGTGAACTTGGCCAGACAAAATAGGTGGAAGGGCAGAAGGTGGGGAATGTCTGCATCCTATTATGAATTGGAGGAAATGACTGTCTGCACTCCGTGCATCCTGCTGGCAGGCTGGTTACCACTGTGGGACACTGAACCAGGAGTGGTGAATAGTCAGCTCTGGTGTTTAAAATAACTACCAGGGATGAGAAGAAGCTCTTTAAAAATATGCTGTGGGTTTTCTGTTGGCTCTCTTAAACTAACTGGAAACTTTCTGCTTTTTTTTTCAGGGGCATTTTTTCTTTGAAAGCATTGCTGCTAAAAATCTCCAACCAGGAGTGAATCCAGTCAGTTTGTCAGGTCACTGGCTCAGTGTAACGGTGCTTTCATGAGGTAACATTGGGCCAAAGTCAACTTTTCTTTCTCCTTTGTCAACCTGCAGCCAAGAAATGGGCCAGAAAATCTCAGGGAGCATAAAGTCTGTGGATGTGAGGGAGCCCCCTTACAGACCTGTCAAACGAGAACTGAGAGGCCCGGATTTTTGCAAGCCAGCGCGACTGGACATGCTGTTGGACATGCCCCCTGCCAAGCTGGAGATCCAGTATAAACATGCTTGGAACAATGAGGATCGCTCCTTAAATATATTTGTGAAAGAAGATGATAAACTGACTTTTCATAGACACCCGGTTGCCCAAAGCACAGACTGCATACGGGGCAAAGTTGGCTACACGAGAGGCCTACACGTCTGGCAAATCCACTGGCCCACGCGGCAGCGAGGAACTCATGCTGTGGTGGGTGTCTCCACGGCCGAAGCTCCACTGCACTCAGTGGGATACACGTCATTGGTTGGCAGCAACAGTGAATCGTGGGGCTGGGATCTGGGGCGCAACAAACTCTACCACAACTGTAAAAACCAGCCTGGGGTCACGTACCCTGTCTTTCTGGAACCGGATGAGTCTTTTGTACTCCCAGACTCCCTACTGGTGGTTTTGGATATGGATGAAGGGACGCTTAGCTTCATGGTTGATGGACAGTATCTTGGAGTGGCCTTCAGGGGACTAAAAGGGAAAAAACTTTACCCCATAGTCAGTGCAGTTTGGGGGCACTGTGAAATTACAATGAGATACATCAACGGACTTGACCGTAAGTGTAACCGCATTTCTTCAGTACACTGTCTTTCAACTTTTCTCATGTAGGAGTTTTTTCTTCATCCTTTTGCTGTGGACAGTGTGCTGGGGGTAGCAGACTGTTCACTGTGAGTAAATTGCATTCCGTACTTACTGCCCACATTGAATATAGCTCAACTGTGTCTTGCAATGATGGTATGACTTGTATCAAAACATCTTCCTTTCTGGCAAGCAGAGTGGTGGGAAATCTATGTCCAAAGAAAGTTAACAGGCTGAGAAGAAAATACTGAGAAACTTCCTGGTTATATTTAACAGTAAAACTCTTCTTTACTGCAGGATATGTTTTAAATTGGTGGTTTCCAAATAGGATTTGTGAATCCTGTAAAAGTTTCCTGTAGTAGTGGAAACTGTGACATGGTGTGCATAAACATACTTGAATGCAGGCCAGTAGGTTTGCTTTCTGTAGTTGCCTTCCCAGGACCCTCAGAGGCAGCTGTGGATCCCCAAGAATCTGGGAGCTCAGGTCAAATACTGCTCTCAGCAGTTTCTGAAAGAGAGCTCTGTTCCTGAAGGTGCTCTCTCAGGGTATTTTTTTCTCCAGAAGTATGGGGGTTTGGATAAGCATTAACTATTTGTGATCTAGTGTAATATCAATTGAATTGTTACATAGTAAGGAGCAGCACATTGCTGCTGTGACCTTGGAGCTGTGGCTTGCCAGAAGATGAGTTGCAGGACTGGGTCTTGTCCAGTTGTTCTCCCTGCTGAGGAAGACAAGTGCTCTGCCAGAGCCCTACCCAGTACATACATGACCAAAATTTTCATGTGTTTGGGGCTCTTTGAATGGAACTTGGCCTTTAAAAAAGAATAAGGGCAAGTGTACAACACCTGTCTTTCAATTAGTAATTTCTAAAAGAATTTACTATTCCTTTCAATTAGGTTGGAGTGGCCTAATCTTTTTTTCTGTCAAAAATTAATTCTCTGCTCATTAGCCTTCCATCTGACCTATCAAGTGGAAACATAATTAAATAATTTGACCCTGTTTTAAGATTACCTTTTCATAAACATCTGTAATAAGCTCTGGGGGAGAGACCTGTTATCCACAGAAAACCTGCAGGTTATTACAGCTAGATGCTAAATGACAGTTTCCCAAGTGCTTTCAGACAGAGGAATATCTAAGCATCTTTTGCAATTAAGGATACTTTGCAATTACTCAGACATTGCAGAGTGATATGCTGACAGTCTTTTCTTTGGATAGTGGGGGAGAGAGACTTTTGCAAACTGAATATTTGTTTGTGAAAGCAGTTTTCAGAAGACTGTGAATATCTGCCAAACTAAGCAAAGTATGGCTCAGCTTGGTCCACCAAGTCCACACAAGGAATTGTTCTGCATTCCGTTTGTAGCCTTGACAGGGCTGCTCAAGGGAGCTTTAGAAAGATGAAAACACAGGAGGAGGATGTGAATGAGTTTGGTAGAAATTATAAAATAAAAGCTTCTAAGTAGAGAAGGGATAGCTGTGGTCTGTGAGATGACAGAGAGAAAGATTCCCATCCGGTTTCTCGTGGGATAATTTTGCTGGAAGAGGCAGCATAGCTTCCTAGACTATCCCTGAGAAAGTCAAAGCCTTTATTTTTTTTTTTTTAAACACATGAACCCATGGATAAAAGTAAACTTTTAAACTAAACTTCTGTGTAGGCCTGAGTGTTCATCTGGTCATATGAAGAGGAAGTTTAAAGCCACTTTGCCGTGGGGCAGTTTGACATCCTGGAATCACATCATTTGTTATCACATGTTCACTGATCCATTACTGTCCTGCAACAAAAACATCATTCAAGAAACCAAATTAGCTTGTTTAGCTGGTGCCCCAAAGCAAACACTGTCTCTTCTCTGCTAAAGGTATTTCTATCTAGGCAGCCCTTGTGTAACACTGCAAGTTTGGCCTTGGCACTCTTCATGTTTGCTCTCAATGCACTTTTTGTTACAAGTTTTTATAATTTCTTATTCTTGTGAAAATTAGAGTAGATCTGGAAGAACAGTTGTGTTTGTAAATTCAAATACTTTTCAACATACATATTTCTGTGGGGGTTGTTATTGTTTGATTTCTTTTTAACCTTACCAATTCTCTCTTTTTTTTTTTTTCCAATCTTTTTTTCTGCCTCTTCTCTTCCCTGGAAGTATCTCATACTTCTGAGTGCAGCTTTTAGCAGATCTGGTCATAATAACTCGACTGTTTCTAAAACTGCTGTCAAACATTGCCTGGTAACTTGCTATTTAGTGATTGATTGCTGCTGCTCAGAATGCATACCACAGCTTGGGATGGTTGTTTGTGAGGTGTCCCACAGAGCAAATGGAGACTTGACTGCAGGGATTTCCAGTGTTTTCAATACTTGCTGCTTAAATAGAAGACCTCGGAATACTTTAAAGGCCCGTGTACGTATTTCAGTTGCCTGGCAAAGAGTGGAAGGCTTGCAGGAATGGAACAGTGAAAGGCTCGAATGATGGGCTTGTGCAGCTGCAATGAACTTAAATATATGTCATAGTGGTAGAGAGATGATGCAGACTTTGAAGTGTGTTAATTACCACATAGATGGCAGATTCACAGAAGGATAGGGCTGCAGGTCAAAGGTCAGGAACCTATGTGCCCTCTGGTCATTGGATATTGCTCCTAGAATAATGCTATAATTAAAATAAATTGTAGTTCTTCCAGCTGCATCTGATACTCAGAGTATTCTGCTTGAGAATCTACTTTGAGCATCACATGGTGATGTACTGTGACTTTCATAAGATGCTTTTTTGACTCACATTTGAGAGGCTTGGAGTTTCTAATATATGTTAAGGTTTGGGAGGGAAGGCCGGGGGACAGGTTGGAGAGTGCTTGTCACAAGTGCATTGACTTCTTCCCAGGACAAACTTCTTGGATCAAATGCTATCAGTATTTATGACACTGATGTTTGCCCTATGTTTTAGGCAGAACAGAATTTTACATCTGCCTTCTGGCTCATTGCCTGTCACAGTAATAAACTCCCCCAGATAACATAAATACAGTATATGTTATTTTTCCAATCAGGGCATGTACATGTTTATAAAAAGCTAGTCTATTTATATCTGGTGTCTAATGAGGAGTCCTGAAGACTATTTATAAATTGGAACAGATAAATAGTTCTGTGTAAATATACATTGCAGATCATGACTGAACCATTAGTACTTGGGTGCTTAAACAGAGCTCTGGGAGTACAATCGATAAAATAGTGCCATGATGGAGAACTTGGACATTGAGTAGGTGAGCTGAACTTATTGCAGTTCTTGCACTAAACCTTGCATAGCCCTTACACATTTCTGAAAATAATTGTTGTGCTCAGAGAGCTGGAAGCATTTGTCTCAGAAGAGACTTTTACTTACAAGGGTAATTTAGGGAAAACATTTGTCCGTAGCTGTTCACATTTTAACCTACTGATCCTTCTTGCAGTATTTGGCTCTTGCTGGTGATGGCTCTCTGCCAGTGGTTACTGACCACAGCCATGCAACAGATCCCCTTGTTATTAACATCTCTATTTACATCCCCAGATGAAACAAATATATGTCAGTCTAAGTATGTGCTTCAAACTTACCTACCCTGAATGAATAAGTGGACTAAAGTCACCATCCAGCCAGAAATTTGGGGTTTTCGGGTTTTCTGTGCCTGCTGAGGATGTTTTGAGAACATTGGCTCAGGTTAGGGGGTTGTATCTGCTCCTTGTAGAGACTGAGGCACAGTGGGCTCAAAGCACACCCGCTCTGCTTGCTGGTACAGCTACAGGAGTTTTGGCAGGTGGGGTCTGTTCACACCCTTTGCTCTGAGCTGTGTAGATGAACATAGTGTAACCCCTCAAACTCTTTCAGACCTTAGGCTGTGTGTGTGTAGCATTTTGAAACAAAGATGATATTTCAAAGCTAAAATAACTTTAGAGCTATGGAGCTGTGCACTTCTTTCATCTTTCCTACTGTTCTCAGCTTATTTTAATTTGCTTTAGTCTGTGTCTATCATACTAAAATTACTAATTATAAATATGCGCTCTTCCCTTGGGAAGCGTTTTCGCCATAAAGAAATCTAAGTCGAAATTGTGGAATTGTGCGCTGCCAGGAGAAATATATAATCTCTCATCAGACTCTGGGTTTTCCCCTCAATGGTTTTCAATTAAAATTCTTAAAATGGTATGCTTTTTTTGTTTATCTAAACCTGTTTTATCCTATTTATACAATGCATGACTCTGGAGATTGCAATGGAAATACGTAATGTGCTCTGAAAATCCAGTATTGCTCAACCTTAGAAAGGATTTTCCCTGCTGCCGTGTAGTCAGAGGATGAAGCACCAGTAATTAAGCAGCTAATGCTGTTAAGAGGCAATCTTTAGCTTTTGAGATAGTTTAAGAGGAACCACCATTTTCAGTTCCTGCTTCAGGAGACAGATAGGTACTGTTGGGTTTTTTTTGTCTTCTTCAATACCCACCCCCCTCTTCC
This sequence comes from Pitta sordida, assembly GCA_013390025.1. Lineage (NCBI taxonomy): Eukaryota > Metazoa > Chordata > Aves > Passeriformes > Pittidae > Pitta > Pitta sordida. The sequence continues at coordinate 1,016,956 of WEKX01008292.1, read as the reverse complement.
CAGGCTTAAGTGCATTTTTTTGTCCTTTAATCCTAATTTGTTGACACTTTCTAATTAATTCTCAGCCTTTTCTCAGCAGGTTGAAACCACTGTATTGTCACTAGAATATGCCACCCAGTTAATTGGCTTTTTGCCCCAGCCACCCCCTGTCCCTTCTTGGTGGTCTGCATTGCATTTCTCTCCCAGACACTCTTTTATTCAGTCCTCCTGTTTCTTTCTTCTCTTCTCCAGTTGAATTTCTTTTATTTTCTGTTACTATGCTGTAACGAATAATAAATTCTTACCTATCTTTTTGTTGTTGTTGTTGGGTTTTTTTGTTTTCCCAAGTAGAGCAGTTTCTGTGATAACTAGAATATCAGATGAGTGTCACTCTTCCAGAAGAAGGACATTTCAGATTTAAGATGATGACTGCAGCTGTAATGATGCATGGTCTTTGCGGTGGTCTTTTGGGGTGAATGTTAAATATTTATAATTTTTCATTCAAAAAAATTGAATGTAATCATGCAGAGACTCCTCTGATTACATCAGTAGTACAAATAGTTTCTTATGAAATTATGTAGTTAGAAAAATCTTCTCAAGCTCCTATGCTTGTAAGATTAGCTTTGACTTCTTTTGTAGAACTCTGACCTGTTAAGACCTCCAGTGACAGAGCCTTCTCTGGCAATCTAGGGCACTCATTAGCTCTACAGATAATGTGGGGTTTGTCTTTTTGGTTGGATTTTTTTTTCTTATTTTCCTTGCAGTCTTGTCTAATTTTTTCATTATCAGAGAATCCATTACCATTGACCTAAAACATAAAAAAGTGTTGGCATACTTTATTTTAAGGTAAGTAGTTCTTAAGGCTAAGGACAGGCATCAGTAATCCACCACTCTGTTACAGTTTATTTGCATCCTGGCATACCTGTGCTTTTTCTTCCTGCTCTGGCTCATAAAGGTGCCATGGCAACCACCAAATCTACAGCTTTAAGGGCAAAATGCCTGTTAGTGTGTTCTGATCATGTTTCCACTGATTTACCATGTATCCTGTTCTTAAGAAATAAGCAATTGCTACACCTCTGTTCTCACAACTGAAGTGAATGTTGCAGTCTAAAGTTGCACTTTGAATATCATACTTACTGCACTAAAATAACAATTAGGAAGTTTATATCCTTGCTTAATTCTTTTATGATTTTCCTTGAGCTACAGTGCTGAAATTGCTCAGTAGTGTGAATTAATTCTCCTAGGTTTCTGTCAGAAGTGGAAATTTGTAATGGGTTTTTATTTTTGCATTTGTTCTATCTGTGTTCCTATTGAGAATTATAGAACATAAATAGCCAAGTCTCCGTGCAGACAGTAATGCTTCTTTCATTCAGTGGTATATTTATTTCGTTGTGGAAAATGCTTGTGCTTTGTCCATTCTGAGTATGTTTTCATAGAAGTTTGCTCAAAAGTTACATTTCTCCTTAAGGATACTACTTTATTTACTTTAGCCATGGAAGTTTCTTCTCTAACCACAAGCTCGCTCTGGTCTCTTTCTCTTCCCTTCAATCCACAGAGATAGTGTATCTTCTCTGCTAGGGGAGGCAGATAAGCCGCCTGATTTCCAATGTGAACTCTGAGCAAATTCCACTTTAAAAATGAGTATATTGTAGTGAGTGGCAATTCATATACCAGTCTTCATATTATAGCAAAATCCTTATTTTCACGCTAAATTGACAGGCAATAGGCCTGAAAATGAGCACACCCTGAAATGCTGCTGTGTTCTGCAGGTGGTTCCACTGGAAGTAGTGCTGGTGCTGTCTGCTCCTCTGTGTAAATGAGAATAAAGCTGCCCCAGCAATAAAACTGTGTTAAAATAATGCTGAGGCTGTGAAGTCAAGCACTTGGAAGCTGGGAAATGGGAGAATGGGATTTGCTTTTTTGCAGCTGTAATTCTAAGCTCGGCAACCCTCATCGCACTCTTACTCAGATAGTGTTGCACTCTGCTTAAAGGTGGTAAGTTCAGCTGCAAGTCATCCTTTTGTACTCATTTTTGCCAGGATTTTTTTCTTTGACTCTTTTCTCCCCTGTCCTCTGTGTCTGTGTTTTTTAGTTTCCACAGGACGGCCAATGTGAAAAAACCTGGAGCATGACAGTCCCTGTGTTCTCAGGTTCAGGTTTGTGTTGCCCTTTGAAGATAAGAGTAGAAAAGCCCTTCTAGCGAGGACAGCGCCGGATCAAAGTTCCCCCCTCATCTAGTTTGGTTTGTGAATTTAACTTCAGTCTTTCACTTTAAACTGTTTTGAGGTGGAACTGATGATCAAATCTGTCTTCAGACCTCTTATCAAAGCTCATTTTTACTGAAGAACTTCCAACCCTAGAAGTGAGATAGGGCATTTTAGTGTTCAGCACTGAAACTTGAGGTTGAGCCAGAGGAGATGTTGCATTGGAAGTTATTGACATTTGTAATTGAACTGCACATGCAGGAACTGTGAGGATGCTCTCAGGTGATTAAATGTTATTTTTAAATGCTAGTTGGTGGTGAAATACAGAAGATAAATTGATGGCACTACAAAGAGAATTTCCGTTGGTAATTGCAGCAAACTGACCATCTGCATGTTGGCCAGGACTCTGAGACTGACTTAGAGTTGCACATCTGAGCCTGTAATTGTTCTTAAAAATATGTTCTTCTGCCCATCAAAACAAAACAGAGGGAGGGCTTATATTAGTACCCTGTTCACATGTTCAAAATTGAACTTTATGCTTCTGAAAATGCCTCATTTCCAAGTGGACTTATTGTGTAAAATATGCTGTTTGGAGAGACTTTTAAAAAGATCTTTATAAAGGTTAAAGTAATTTTCAAAGGCTTAGGAATTTGGTTTGTTTAAGCACTTAATTCGATTGTTTTCAAATACCGAATTTTGGTTTCAAATCTAGAATAAATATTATGAAAACAATGTGTTTTGACTGAGCAAAGAAATTCTCCCCAGTAAGCTGCCTCTGGTGAAATTCATCATCCAGCCATGGGTACTGTAGAGGAACTTGGTGCTCAAACAATTGCAAGCCAGGAAGGGTTTTGGAGTTCATATGCTCAGCAGCAGTTTCTCTTCCAGCATTGCTTTGTAGGCCTTTATATTCTTTGCTCTCTTAACTGCCACACCACTGAATTAGCTCATGTACTTAAAACTTTGGAATATTTTGACACCAGTGATGCCACAGCCTGCCACTTTTTATGAAACAAGCAATGTTGCAGTGAGTGGTTTGGGTTAGAGTGGACCGTATGCATTGGCTTTTGAAGAGATGCCAGTTAATGTCTTGGTTCATACTGAGTTTTATTGCACTGGAAGGTCTCTTCATCACGTGTGTGGACTCAGTATATCTTTGTTATTTTAACTAAGGCAATTGCTTTAATGTGCTGTGTTATAGCCATGACTCCATCCCTGCTGCATGCATGCTCGCCATATGTGTAAACAGTTTGCTGATTTTAGTGGTATGACCTGTTGGCCTCTGCCTGTATAAACAAATGAAGGGCAAAGTTCAGAGAGATCAGAGGGGAAACTTTAAACATCCTGCAAAATCTGCAGTCCATTAAGTGAACGTTAGTATTTGGTTACAGCCAATCCTTTTGTACTTCTGAGTAATTTGTTCATGACACATTTGGGAAAGCAGGGGTGGCTTCACCTGGTGCAGGGAGACATTGGTAACATAACTGCACTGGGCTTATGTAAAAAAACAGCCTCAGTGGTATTTGCTTGACTTGGGAAGGGAATGCTAACACAAGCTCCACTTCTCATTTAGGTTGAGATTTGAAAATTAAAGTTGTGGAGACCCTGGCAAAAGGGCTGTAGTGTGCAAAGTATGAACAATATCATGAGAGACTTATGACCCCAGGCAACAGAATGAAATGTGTGGCAAGGGAGGAGGAAAAGCAGGAGGTAAAGTGAGAAGGACTACTGAGATCTAGGAGGATGTATTTGAAAGAGCCAATGTGAAGGAGGCATTAGTGCTTAAAAGGAAGAGAGAAGCAGAGAGTTCTGGGAAGAGGGTTAAAAATGGAAAGGTGGTGAGATTTTGGCAGAAGAGAATAACCCTTGATGGTGTAAGCTGATGGAAAAGAAAGGTCAGCACTATTCAAGCTCCTGAATAGCCAAACATCTCTACTGGGGAAGCAGCCCCTCGTTTTGTGTTGCTTTCGGAGCCAGTGAGAAGCCATCCCACTGCTACGGCGACTTTATTTCTCAGCAACCCACTTGAACGTGGTGCTCAACACATCTCATGGCTCCCAGCAACTTCTCGTCAGGCTCATTGGCTGGAACCACCATCTGCTTTCTGTTCCCCAGATTTCTGTGTTGATAGAAACTTCCCTAAAATGCAAATGTTAAGAAACAGTTTGTGCGTGAAATGTGAGTAAGCATAAAATCCATGGGCTGCTTTTACCATGGTATGCAAAATCACTTATTCCACATTATTCTGAATTACTGTCCTGTTGTTTTAACAGAAATTCACTTTATCTGTTTACTTTGTAAGATATCTTAACAAACTGTTGCAGTAAGCATCTTATGTTAAATTGGGAAAAGGTGTGCTTTCCTAGGTAGAAAATAACAAAACACTGTATTTGGTAACAAAGTCAGTTTTATTTTGTATATTCTGAAGGGAACAACTTTGTTGCAAATGCAAGCATTCAGAAGTCGGTAGGAGCTCTACATTAATTGGTACATATGTGCATTTTAGATTCACAGATTGCTATCTGCCAAATAGCCTTAAAATCAGAACGTACTAGATACACAATGTTATGCAGATGACATTGCAGGTGAAGGCAGTTTACTATTGAAAATAAAAAAATGCTAATATATAATCACTAGGCACGAGGGAGTTGAGCTAACATTTGGTACAGTTATTTGGTTTCCCATTGTTGCCAATCACTTGCAATATCAGGTGTCATTTCTGGTTTTTCCTGTTGTATGTTTAGTCACCTTTATTAACTGTGTAAGCTGTAGACCCAAAATCTCATCAGTTTTAATGTCTTCTAGGTATGTTTTCTTTACAGTGCACAACTACCTTTGCAGTATTAATTTTTGAAAAAGAGATTAGGCTTTTAAACTACAGCTTTTGGCTAACTCTGCGTAATTAGTTTTTGAAGAAATGCATGGAAGTAGGTGTTTGGTAGGAACAGAAAATGGCAATCCAGCCTTCTCTCTACTTGGGAAGTTGCTCGGTACTAAGAAAAGAAGAAAACTACATTTATATAACCAATACAAGAACACACGTTAAGTGTAAAAAACCTTTGTTTTTCAGGCTTTGGGGATTAAGATTTTGAGTCAGAAAGGCAGATGGTAAATCCATTTCCCAATGCTAATCTGACAGTAGTGCTCAGATGCTGTGTGGAGCTCAGTAACTGTGTGCTTCTCTGCAATCCACGGGGTGGTGGTAAATGGTGTCTCATTGTGCAAGAAAATCTTCTCTGTTGAGTTATCTGGAGACAGTGTCTCTTTTTGTGGAGCAGGTATGGGCAATACTGTTTCTGTACTTTGTCTGCAGTGAGTATTGTAGAACACTGACTTTTCAGGAGCTGGAGGTGCTGTGGTGTCCTCTGAGCGAACACCTGTAAACCATCTTTTACTCATTCTTCTTTTCTTTCTTTAGTCTGCAAATGATATGGTCTCTGTTCCTATAGATTTGAAAAATGGGCCCTGTTCAGCTAATTCTGCCAGTTGTTTTTCAGTAGTATTTTAAAATAGTCTTTTGAGGTAAAAAGTGAAAAATGGCCTTTGAAGATACTGGGTTAAGCCAAGTGAGTAATAAAAATGCAATTGTGCAAAGCTGTCTAGATGTGTGTTGCACATAATAACATCTTGAACATAAATTTTAGTTCATCTCCTGGATAAACTAAATTTCTTGTGCTTTTAATTTTGAGTGTCAAGAAGTCATTACTTTTGTTTAATATGGAAAATCATGATACACAACTGATTTGATTGTAGTGCACTCCTTTAACCTTGTAGAATAAGAAGCTGCCAAAGAGATGGATTTTCAGGTGGCAGGTGGGGAAGACACTGACTAAAGGTCCTTCTTGATCTTCTTGCTGCTTACAAGAACCTGTTTTGTTTCTGGTTCTCTGCCAAAGCTGGTCTCAGTTATAGGGTGTCTTACAGGCTCTGTGACTTGTTTTGGCAGCTTGTAATTCTGTTCTACCTGGAATGCAGTAGATAGGTAAGAAAATTGGGCCTTTTCACATAGGGGCTGATGTTCCTTATTACATACATGACACTTCCAAAGAATAAAGTGTTCTGAATAAAGCAGGTTTAGACTTGTAATTTTTAAGATATTTTTCTGGTTTTTAGGTAATTACTTCAACATTTGGCTGCATTATAATTTTACAAATAAGCTTGTGCTGACAGAGCCAAACTATCCATGTCCCATATGGGCCATCCAAGATGATTTAATACATATATTTCATTCTTACCCATTTTGGGGTCCTTCTTGACATTCCCATAGAATACATTCAGCCATTTTTGAAAAAGTGAAACCAACTCCTTCATTGAACACATAATTGTGTGGTGCAGACAGCAGTCTTGAAAGATGTTCCTACTCTCTTTGCCAGGTAATTGTAGGAGGGAGTTCAGTGCCCTCTGGGGCTCTTCTCCTGCCGTCAGTCTCCCATTGTTTCCTGCCTCACAGGGAAAACAGCGAACAGTAAATGATTTCTGGTTTTAATTAGGCTGACAAAGCTGTGTGCCCTGGAGTAGGTTAGAAGGTGTAGTGTCCCTATAGGCATTTCCTGCATGTCCTTGAGAGCTGTGTGTGTCCTGGGATTTGAGCTGTGAGGCTCAGTCTGCGTCTCCTTTTGGCTGTTGGGAGACCAGGCATTCATTTGATTGCTCGTTCAGTGCTAAGCTTTGTACTCAAATGACAGTTTGAACAAAATAACTGGCAGCAAGGGTGGTCTTGATGAATGCTTATTTAGACTCTTCATATAGAGGGATGTATTTCAGGCTTGTAATTTAACTTCAGTCCCTTTTTAATAATAAATGTATGAAACTAGAACTCCCACCACTGGAATGGTGACTGTGCAGCACTTCAACTGACATTTTTGTGTTGTTCCTATTGAGGCCTCAGACCTACTCTGGCAGTGGTTTTCAATTTACCTAGATGTTCCAGTTGAGAAAACAAGTGTATTTTCCATTACCTAGTCAACTTTGTGTGCAATAGATTTCGTTACAGAGGGCAGCTCATCTAGTGTTTGCTTCTTACTGATCCAGGCTAGAGTTCTAGTGTTCGAATAAAGATTAAATATACAATTTAACATGAATTTGGGCTTTTTCTATTAAAAACTGTAATAAAGAATAGATTGAGTACCTGACCACTTGCATGTCCAATAAGTTGGGAGGAGATGATTAGCAGGGTTTCTGCTGAGATATACTCTGCTCAGTACAATAATGATGAACTGGAAACTAAGGTGAAGTTATTTACACAAAATCTTTCAAGGCACATAAATCTAAATTGCACTCTTAGAAGAGTCCTGCAGTACTTCACTTGGTAGTAAAGTAGCAAGAGAAATTTAAGGATGTTGTATGCCCAGTAGCGTGCAGCAGAGGATGAGGTGAGGGGAGCAAATATGCCTGTGTGTGGTGTGTGAGGAGTTCCTATGCACAATGTTATAAATGTCAGTAAGGAGTGATCCAAACTGTGAATGTGATGTTGTGAATTGGAACAGAGCAGGAAACCTGGTGATGTTATTGTGACCAGGTTGTGTCTTGAGTACTGCGTGCTCTGGTTGTCTCTACCTGCCCTCTCCTACCCCTTCTCCCCAGATGTATGAACATGTAACTAAGTATTAAACTAAATACTGAATAAATAGTGAAACCTATTTGGCTTCTGCACAAGGAAAGAAAAAATAAACCTGGATCTGATGGATAGTCAGCCTAGCTCAGCATCCAGACTTCAAAAGAGACAATTTCTGTCTGGCTAAGGGAGATTATGGGAGCTGTACCTGAGCTCAGGAATCAGTTCTTTCCCTGATTCCTATGAAGCTTATTTCATCTGGGTGATCCCTTAGCCTGTAATCATCTGGTTTTCATCCTTAGCCAGATGTATATGTGTTTAGTAACCCTTAATAGTTAGTTTCCTAAACTCTCTGGTCTCCGTCTGTGGAGCTGTTTAAGCTTTTTGCATCCAGAGCACGTTGTGGCAGCTTACATATGTGTTATGTGACAAAACACCTCTCTTGGTTTGTTTTGGCTTAACTCTTCAGCCTGAAAAAGAAATAACTGCAGAGAATATAAAAACAATGTTTGTGCATTCATAAATGGCACAGAAAAAGTGACTATGGAAGGTCATGTGTCGAAATCTGATGATTGAGATATTCCTGTGCAGTATCAGGAGCCTTATTCAACAAAAAACCCACACACAAAATAATTTTTTATGCATTGAAGAAATCAGTCCTGTAAATTATTGCAGTGAAATTATGTGAAAATCAAAAGTATAAATGGGTTTGAAAAGGAATGAAATGTATTCATGAAGGATGTACAGAGATTGATTGAATGTAGCTGTTCAGTTACATCCTTCAGTACAGAAAATGCCATAAAATGCGAAAGAAAATGTTATTAGGTAAACTATCATAAAATTATCTGCTCATAAAAAAGTTGGAATTTTATATGATGCTTCCTTGTGTATTAAAATCAATACAAGGTTTAGTTCTATGTTTAATAAAATGCTGAAAGGTAACAGAAGTGAATCTGTGGTATGTGTGTACATATGATCTAGGACAGGAGAGACGGGGTAACTTGATATCTAGGAAAAATATTTTGGAGGAGCACTAAAGCTACTACGGGAGTTGCAGCAGGGATTACAGGTTTGTCTGGTCATGTAAGGTGAATTTCTTTTCCACTTCACCTCTCTGAATAAGATGAAAATAAAGTATAGAAATTCTACTTCTAAAATGATTTCATATTGTGTTTCTCACATGTGTTTTCCATTACCTACTAAATGCTTAAAATAGCTCCAGGAGACTGAAAACAAGTTTTTGTCAGACCCAGTTTATAAAATAGTTTCAACCACTTAAAATGGAAACAGCTTAAAATGGATTATTATAGGTAAGCTTAAAAACTGCCCTCAATAAAGATTAGACCATGGCAGAATTCCTGCTGTTGCTTGATAGTGGAGTAGCTTTATTCTTGAGCTGAATAGGGACATCTGTTCTTATATTGGTAACTTTTAGACCTAAAAAGAAGCTGTACATGTTACTTGCAGGTATTCTCGTGGCCACTCACCAATTTTTCATTCAGAACTGGTCACCACAAACGCATTGTAAATGCAAAACCTTCCCTGCTGAGGAAAAGCACCAGATCCTTTGCACCCCCCCCGCCCCCGAAGTAGATGCAGCCCAACCTGTGAAGAAGGAAAATGTTCTCTTTAGAATGAAGTACCTTATTAGGTCTGAACTAAAAATCCAGCTGTCAACTCAAGCCCATCATCAGCGCTTCGGGATAGCAAGGGAAGCAAAGGCTGCCTCCCAGTAATTTTATGCAGACTTCATTAGACACAACTGGAGTTATGTGAGCACTGATCAAGTAACTGGTGCACTAGCTGAAATAGGAGTTCTATTCAAAAAATAGGTGAAAACTGATACTGCTAAAATTGCTGATAATGTATCCTTGAAATAGCGCACTTTAATTCAGTTTTGTCTGACTTATGACAAATTTGACCTTTATGGTTTGCTTCCACTCTATTTATGTGTATTGATTCCTTTTCAAGATCCTGTATTTATGTCCTGAACCTTTGGTGACTGACAAGCCTCATCTGCCTTCTCTCTGCTCACAGTTGGACATTGGTGCTCTGCAGCCTCTACTTAAGGTGTCATGCAGCCTGTGACAAAAGCTGCTTTTTGTCTTACATTGTTGCGTCCTGTTACTCCAAACCTTGGTGCAATTTTGTTTTCAGGGGGCTGGGTGTGGGACATAATTGCCACTGAATCTGAGGGCAGGGAGTAAATATGTAATCACGCTTCCTTTTGTGCAGTTAAAGCTGGTGTGACTGTTGCAAATCCTCATCTCCACCAAAACATTGCAAACAAGTGCATCCCTGAAAGAGTATCCCAGTGGAGCTCTCTAATAGTAAATACCTTGCTATCTAGAAAGATGGATTACAAAACCAAAAACATTCATTTTTAACTTCTCAAATTCTGAACCCTGGAAATCTTATTGAGAAAGGTATTGAGTTCTTAGAAAAATTAGTTACGGACACCTCGAATCACTGAACAAGCTGGGAGTAGTTCATTTGCAGATTGACTTATCTGCCAGCAGGCTTAATCTATTTGACATGCATTGATCCAATCCATTAAAGAAGGTCACTTTCTCATTATTGCCTGAATTGGAACTTAAGATTCTAAACTGCCCAACTTTGGCAAGGTCTTCTATTAGGTAACCAAGGCTCAGAATGGCACCATCACCCCCTGCCTTTTTTCTTCCAGGTTTTTGCCTTCAACAGCACCAGATGTCCAACAGGCTTATGTTTTCAGCAAACCTCCTGGGCCTGTTTATTGTCAGACTGTTGCACTGGAGAGTGTCAGGGAGGTCAGCAGTTGACCTATTAAAAGAAATAGTAGTTGATTTCAGAGGAAAATGAGATGCTTGAAATGACGTGTGAAAGTGGTGTGCATTTTTAATGTTTAATTCTGTGTGAGAGAGAGGGAACCAAGGATGCTTTATTTTAGCACCTAATAATAAATTCTAGAAATTAAAAAAAAATCAAACTGTAGGATTTAATTAATTGAGCAGGAGAACTTGTAGGAGCCTCTGCAACAGAGTTTAAAACCATGCTGAAAGCCTTTTGTTTGTTTTTTGGTTGGTTTGTGGTTGTGTTTCTGAGACATAGATGCAGTAAGCACCCCCCCCCCCCCGCCC